>JABCMI010000170.1:0-30859 GCA_026261945.1 Hirschfeldia incana | reverse complement strand
ACAAAACGATATCCATCTCTTAGTGTTGACACGAGCGAAGAACCTGCCACTTAAAAGTCAGAATCATATCTGTCCCGGGGAGGTTGGCTCCTTGGTGAACAAGAAAAAGAAATAGTCAGGGCAGGAAGGAGAGATATAGTTTTACAATTCAGAAAACAAAAACAGAGCGGATAAAATAATGTTTTTTTTTACCTAGTTGACCGTGGGCCTTGGACGTTTTGTCTTCGTCTCCATCTCTTCGGCACGTTTTATATTAAACAAGAGTAGTCAAACCAAGGATGAATTGAGAAAACAGAAAAAACCCCAACCTTATCTACTTGTTCGTCCACAATGCGGAAGCCCTCATCCAACATAGTTTCAAGGGAAGCCAGCTCGGAGAAGCTCATATCGTCGAGACCGACACCGTTAAGTTTCCTTGGAGTAAATAATAATAATTATTGTTTCCATTAGGCCATCCACATTAGTTATCCTCTTGTGAACCTCCTCTTTTTGAATATTTTATTTTTTTTTCCGGTTTGACTTTTTCTAAAAACAAAAAAAAAAAAAAAATTTAATAGCTGGACCAATCGCGGGCCTCCACGCGTCGTAGGGCCCGCACTATAGTGCATGAATCGGTTCACTACCATGAACCTGAAAGAGGCAGGTTCATAAATTTTACAGGACCAACAATTATAATAACATTTTTTTTATTTGGGAAATTGTGTGAACCGATTGAGTGATACCTCAATGGAGATGCTCTAAGGTCAAGAAAGAAGCGGAAAAAAAAGAAAAATTGGGGGAAAAAAGTAGCTAGGGGGAGTCGTACTCTTTTGCAATATGTAACAAGTTGATCTCCTTTTGCTGCAATAATGACACATGAAATACTGTAAGAACAATAACTAAAAAACAAAAAAGACGTTGTTTTTCTTTTCTAAAAAAATGAACATCGAGTGCGTACCAATTTTTGGATGTCTTGTAGATACTGGAGCCTTCGTTGTTCCGAGGCGCGTGTAGCTCTGTACATGAACAAATAAGCCAGGTGAGAACCAAAATCAACAACAACAAAACCAAACCCTAAGCTTGTCAGATTCTAGGATCCAGGCCCTAAGTTAGATAACCAAATCAACAACAACGAAACCAACCCTAAGCTAGAGAAAGATTTGAGATTAGATTACCTCAAGGTTTTTGTTCAAAAAAAAAAGATTACCTCAAGGATGTGGACATCTCTCTCATCTCGAGTTTCCGTTTCCCAATCAGTTTAGTCTTCACGATCCCCTTTCACTTTCGCATAATGCCCTAAGTTAAGTCCCCTAAGTATTTTTTTAACTCATGAAAAAATGTAATATTGCAAGAAGTGATAAAAGCTTCTAAATTTTGACATGATACAATTTTTTTTTTTTTAATTTTCTTATCGAATTATGTCATATTTTAAATCATTTTAATTTGAGATCAATGAACTTTGTTAGTTAATGTGCTTATTATTTTATTAAATATTAATCTATAAAATAAAAAAAAATCTATCGAATTGTGTTATATTTTGAGATTTGAAATTTTGATTTTCTAACATATTTTGCGATCATACCAGCACTAATGCACTGGATCCCATCAGAACTCCGCAGTTAAGCGTGCTTGGGCGAGAGTAGTACTAGGATGGGTGACCTCCCGGGAAGTCCTCGTGTTGCACCCCTTTATCGGGGGAAAGAAGTAGCTAGGAGGAGTCGTACTCGTTTGAAATCTGTAACAGTTTGATCTCCTCTTGCTGCAAGAATGACACAGGAAATATTGTAAGAACAATAACTGAAAAACAAAAAAAGTTGTTGGTCATCTTTTCTCAAAAAATGAACATATAAGTCAGATGAGTGCGTACCAATTTTGGATGTCTTGTAGACACTGTAGCCTTCGTTTTTCCGAGCCACGTGTAGTTCTGTACATGAACAAATAAGTCAGATGAGATTCAAATCAACAACAACAAAACCAAACTTTAAGCTAGTCAGGTTCTAGGATCCAGACCCTAAGTTAGATAACCAAATCAACAACAACGAAACCAACCCTAAGCTAGAGAAAGATTTGAGATTAGATTACCTCAAGGTTTTTGTTCAAAAAAAAAGGTTACCTCAAGGATGTGGACATCTCTCTCGTCTCGAGTTTCCATTTCCCAATCAGTTTAGTCTTCACGATCCCCTTTCACTTTCGCATAATGCCCTAAGTTAAGTCCCCTAGTATTTTTTTAACTCATGAAAAAATGTAATATTGCAAGAAGTGATAAAAGCTTCTAAATTTTGACATGATAAAATTTTTTTTTTAATTTTGTTATCGAATTATGTCATATTTTAAATCATTTTAATTTGAGATCAATGAACTTTGTTAGTTAATGTGCTTATTATTTTATTGAATATTAATCTATAAAATTAAAAAAATCTATCGAATTGTGTTATATTTTGAGATTTGAAATTTTGATTTTCTAACATATTTTGCGATCATACCAACACTAATGCACCGGATCCCATAGGGGGAGTCGTACTCATTTGCAATATGTAACAAGTTTTTTTTTTTGCTAAATTATATTCTATTGAAAGCATGAGACCAAAGAGTTTACAAGCTAGGCTTAGTGGCCAAGGGCCTTACATTTAGGAATAGAACCTGAACCAAATAACAAAAGCGAAAGAATTATGAAGCTTGCCCAAGCCTCTAAAAAATTCTATCGCAGAATGAGTTGCGCAATGCAGTGGAGAATGGATAAAGCTCAGTGAGTCCAAGCTTGGAACAGAGTCGATGAAAGAGATGGATTAGAGAATTTTACAGCCGCAATCTTCATTTTGATCACCTTGTCAATGTCTCTCTTTATCAAATTCGGGTGCTTGAAGGATGATCTGTGGATTCTGTTGTTGCGCTTAGACCAACAGAAGTAGATTGTAGATTGCCATACCAGAAGTGTAAGCAGGCGCCAAGTTCCAGTGAGTGACGGTGAGCGTAAGGCAGAGAGTACCTCATCCCAGTTTGAAGGGGGAGCATGAGATGGAGAAGAACTAATAGGACTTCTGCTCATCAACGGTTCCCATATGAGACGAGTGTAAGAGCAGTTGAAAAACAAGTGATCTCTAGATTCGGGAGCTCCATTACATAAGACGCAGCATGGATCAACATCCAGTCCCCAAGATTGCATCCTGTCCCTAGTTGGGCAGCGGTTAAGGACAAATAACCAAGTTAGAAAGCGATGCTTCGGGATTCCAGTAGTGAACCACACCTCCTTTGACCATTCCACCTCTGGTTCCCTGTTACAGAGCAGGTCATAGATCGTTCTAGTTGAGTATGAGTCTGAAACTCTTCCTCCCGGCATCCATAAGTACTTATCCCGAGTAAGAGTAAGAGAGATAGTTGACAAGTATGATTGGATCAGTAAATGTCTCTCCGATCGTGCTGGAGGCAGCGACCAATTATCTATATCCCAAAGCTCTGCTAACGTCGAGGATGCTGAGATACCCACGTTTTGAGAGCTCTCCCCTTGGAGAAAATTCCTCACATTTCCAAAGGGGGACCAGTTGCTCGACCAAAAGTAAGTTGTCTCACCATTACCCACATCCACTTTTATCCAATGGAAATTTTTTTCTCTGAGCAATAGGAGATGATTAGCTAACCAGGAGTGTTTTTGCTTGGTGTTGATAACCCATAAGTTATTGATATCGTCATCTAGGACTTCTGCAAGGAACCAAGAAGCCCAAATAGAATCACTCTTAAAGAAGAGGAGCCAGATAACCTGTATTGCACATGCCTCGTTCCACACAACCTAGTTTCTCAATCCCAGTCCTCCCTCACACTTTGGAGTAGAGCATTTCTCCCAAGCGACTTTTGAAGCTCCATTTCCATCTAACTTTCCTTTCCAAAGGAACTTTGCGCACAAGGAGTCAATCTCTGATAAGCAGGCTTTAAGTAGTATATAAGCTGAAGTCCAGAAGTTGATGAGACCTGAAATAACAGTGGAAATCATTTGCAATCTACCAGCAAAAGAGAGTGAACGAGTGGTCCAGGCCATGAACTTGGTCTTGATTGTCTGAATGAGGGGAGCGCAATGAAGGATTGACAGTTTCTTTGTGCAAAGAGGTACTCCCAAGTAGCGTACAGGTAGAGTTCCTGATGATAGACCCGTTGCCGCTTTAATATTCTCCATCTCATGAGGTTTTAACCCAGCACCAAAAATAGAAGTTTTTTCAATGATGATGGCTAGTCCCGATCTACGCTGGAAGTCGCTTAACACCTCAAGAATACAATTAACGGAGCCCACAGTACCATCACAGAATATAAGCAGATCGTCTGCAAAACAAAGATGGGTGAGGCCAGTCTTTGAACATTTCGGATGGTATCGGAGGTGACCTTCTTGTGCAGCTCTATTCAGCGCCAAAGATAAGCAATTCATCGCAAGCACAAACAGGTAGGGAGAGAGGGGATCACCCTGTCTTAGGCCTCTCCTACCTTTGAAATACCCATGGATCGATCCATTGTAACCAACCGAGAAAGATGTGGTGCAAATGCAGGACTCTATCCAGTGAATGAAGGTCGATGGCAAGTTAAGAGCTCTTAGACATTGGAGAATGAACTCCCACCGAACAGTGTCAAAAGCTTTGGCTATGTCCACCTTAATGGTGATGCGTTTCGGTCCTCCTTCTCGGTGATAGCCTTGAACAATCTCTGATGCAAGCAATGTGTTCTCGATGAGTAACCTCCCTTTGATAAAAGCAGTTTGGTTAGGGAGGATAACTTCATTAAGAATAGACTTGAGCCTCTTGACCAAAATTTTTGAAATCGTTTTGTAAGTCGTGTTGCAACAGGAGATAGGCCGATAATCTGAGATTGAAGCAGCTCCTGGTTTTCTTTGGCACCAGCGTGAGAATTGTTGCATTGGCCGCTGAGAGGAGAAACCCAGTAGTGAAAAACTTGGCGATTGAAGCAACCGTTTCTTCACCTACAATAGGCCAAGCGCCTTTGAAGAAAGCAGAAGTATATCCGTCCGGACCTGGGGATTTGTTGGGGTTGAGCTTGAGAAGAGTTGAAGTGATCTTCAGGTCTGTTGGATGAGCCTCCAGCGAGAGAGTCTGTGCCTCATTACAGCGGAATGGGAGGAGACTGAGGAACCAGGAGAGGGCTGAAGCAAGCGGAGGCAGAGTTTCTTGCGCTAGTATACCTGAAAAGTGATCAACAGCAATCCTGCAAATAGCCTCAGGGTCAGTTACCAATTCCCCATTAGAAAGAAGAAGGGAGCGGATTGAGTTATAGGAGAATCTCGACACCGCCACTTTCATGAAGAACAGAGTGTTCTGGTCACCCAAGCGGAGCCAATTTATGCGTGATTTCTGGCGGAAGAATGATTCCTCAATTCCCCTTAGAAAGGTCCATTTGTGGTGCATTGCTCTCTCCGCCTCAAAGTTTTCTGAAGTGGGATCATCTAGAAGTTGTACCTGCAAAACCTTAAGTAAATCATTAGTAACACTCACTCTCATTTGAATATCTGAAAGTCTCTCTCTATTTAGTGTTTTGAGTGCTCTCTTAATTTGTTTTAATTTGTGAGCTAACAGGTGGAGATCCATCGCTCTACTTCCGCAAAGAATCCAGGCCTCACCGACCGCATCTAGGAATTGAGGAAGGGTAGTTAGGAAGTTTAGGAATTTGAAGGGTTTAGTGCCAGATGGGGGGAGGGGGTTGAAAGGTTGATGAGGCAGGGGCTATGATCCGAGAACTCAAACAGCAGAAAGGTTGCAGTGCTGTCCGGGAAGCTCTCAGACCAAGTCTCATTCACAAGCGTCCTGTCAAGCTTTTTAGTAGTTGGCGCTGAGGGGCATTTGTTGGTCCAGGTGTGGCTACAACCTTCGTAACGTAAGTCCATGATTCCCAGCTCAAGAAGGTTGTCCTTTAGAGCAACCATATCTCCCGTGAGATGGTCGACTGAAGGAGATGAGTGCTCAGAGAAGTGAGTTATTTGGTTGAAGTCTCCCCCAATGATTCAGTTTTTAGACTCCAGAAAAAGTGTTGTTTGAACTTCTCTCAGATCGTCCCAGAGATCCTTTCGTTCCTCAACCAGATTTGAAGCGTACACAGCGGTAAAAAAGAAGTATGCTGTCCCCGGAACCGAAACAAGACAAGTGATAGATTGTCTAGACTGGTGGAAGATTTGGACAGAAGCAGGAAACTTCCATATCAGAATGATACGGCCATCTTCATCGGTGTCATGATTTGAGAAGTAGCTCCATCCCAAGGCAAGTCGCTGCATAATGGGGCTCATGTTCTGTTCCTTAATGTGACTCTTCAAAATAGCACCAACTATAGGTTGGTTAATAAGAGGCCAGCTAGCAAAAGGTCTATGCTTATCCGGGTCATTAATTCCACGGACATTCCAAACAAAAGTTTTTGTACACATGATTAATGATTGGAAAGAGACTCCCCATGGGCAGGAGGAGAACTCTCAGCAACAGAATGAGTAGTAGAAGGGTCAGGGATAAGGTCAAGGGCTAGGGGAGCAAAATGGTTAAAGTCAGAGATGACTGAAAAAGGTTGAGGGGCGGGATTAGAACCGGTAGCATGAGCAAAAGGGTTAACATTGGTGAGGGCAAAAAAGGCTAAAGGCTTAGCAGGAAAGGAGTGGGGGATGATAGGGCGGTCAAAAAAGGGGGCAGGGAGGCCACAGATACAGTTGGATTTGGGGGGAGGGGAGGAAAGTTCCATTTCAGAGTCCAAAGAAGCGTTTTGAATTGGGGAAGGGGAGGAGGTGAGAGAAGTAGGAGGGACAGAAGGGACAGTTTGAATAGGGAGGGAAGGGGAGGGAGGGGCAGGAGAGCTATCAATGATCATAAGGAAGGATGGGGAGGGAGGTGAAGAAGGTTGGATGGACTCTGGGTTAGTATGGGTGATTTCCGTAACGACCGGAGGTTGGGGATGGGGGGGGAGATGAAGACGAGGGATCAGTAGGGGGTGGAACTTCTTCAGAACCAGGGGCGTCGGAGTTTTCCTCTGAAGTGGTTTTCGATTTAGTACCCACTTTGATCCATTCTTGTGGTCCTTTAGGGCAATTTCTCATCTGATGACCTGGTTGCTTACAAGAGTAGCAAACAAATCTCTGGTCTTTCTTCAGGGCAGGAGTACGAGAAACAGGAGTAGGCTTTGTTGGGGGAGGGAGGAGCGTATAGTTCCTGGAGATGTGCCCAACTTCCTTGCAGTGAGCGCAAATAGGAGGGACCCAAGGGTACTCAATAGAGACACTAACAAAGGAACCATTTTGTCTTCCAACTTCAATAACACTTGGGAGAAGAACTGTTGTGTCCACTTCGACTTTTACGTGCGCGACACTGGTGCTAGTGAGATTGAGGGTCCAGTCGTCGGTTTCTTTGGGTTCACCAATCTGGCCTGCAATGTGACTAAGACCCTTTCGGTGAATCAGATCAAAAGGTACTCCTTTTAGGTTTGCCCAAAGTTGGATACGTTTTAGAGAGGGGGTGGTAGCATCGGAATGGGCTGCCCACTGAGAAGCATGGAACATCGCCGTGTCGACGTACCATAACCCTTTCTCAATCACTTTCTGCTTGATGAATTCATTCGGGATACGAACCAGTACTGAATTTTTCGCAGGCATCATGTGGATCTCCAGATGTCTTCCTTTCTCCCACATGAAATTGAGAACATTCTGGATGAGAGAGTAAGTTGGGGTTCTACCAAAGAACTTGCATACGACGAAGTCACGATGAAGCTCAGCACCTTCTTGGTAGACCTCCTCCGGAATGATGATATGAGGGACACCAGAGGGGGAAAGAGAAACCGGAGAGAGGCGTTCCAGAGAACTGTCAATAGTTTTTTTGACTTTAGAGAGCCAGTCGCCTGAGGGAGGCGTCGGAATAGGAGGGGGAGGGACAGCAGAGGTAGAGGGGCCAGGGTGGTGGTGGGGGGGAGCGGGGTGGCTTGGGGGCGAAGGGTAGTGTTGAGGGAGGAGGGGGGAGGGGGAAGCACCAAGTAATCCCTTGAATGAGAGGGAAGGGGAGTCGGGAATGGGAGTAATTGGATTTGTTACTGTAGGGTGAATAGTGTTAGGGTTTGAGATTGGGGGAATTCCCGACATCTCTCTCGTCTCTAGTTTCCGTTTCCCAATCAGTTTAGTCTTCACGATCCCCTTTCACTTTCGCATAATGCCCTAAGTTAAGTCCCCTAAGTATTTTTTTAACTCATGAAAAATGTAATATTGCAAGAAGTGATAAAAGCTTCTAAATTTTGACATGATACAATTTTTTTTTAATTTTCTTATCGAATTATGTCATATTTTAAATCATTTTAATTTGAGATCAATGAACTTTGTTAGTTAATGTGCTTATTATTTTATTGAATATTAATCTATAAAATTAAAAAAAAAAAATCTATCGAATTGTGTTATATTTTGAGATTTGAAATTTTGATTTTCTAACATATTTTATGGCATCACCGTGAATACGGATCAATGCATGATGACGAGACTGCAAAAGATGTCTTTAAGCTACCACGTCACAGTAGCACAACAAGTTGGATCTTCAACATTTGCCTTCTTTGGGTTCAATGTTATAATAAACTTAGTGCACTTCATTTTGCAGGAACGGCTGGTGTGTGGAGAAACTCAGCGTTAAATGAGTCAGGGGCAGTTTAAACTTGAAGACATGTATGTAGGCTGTAAAAGCCACCCACACTTAGAGGCTGGAAACTACTATATATAGATGATCTCAAAGGTATAGAAGCTTCCACTCTTTTCTTGATTTATGTGTTTGTTGATCTTTTGAGAGTGTCTTCTGTAGGTGAGAAGTGAGTTACACTGTTCCTTCAAGTCTTCAACGCCCTACGTAGCCAGACCAGCATCATAGATTTGTTTATGCAAATTAAAAAAAAAAATACTAATGTGATAATTAATTGCAGATATTATGTAATTACGTAAAAGTTACATTTTTATATGCAACTTAAAAAAAATGACAAGCATGTGAATAGCAAAGTTTTATATGCCGTATATAGTAGTCTTTTTCTTTCCTTAGAATTTAAGTAACTTTTTTTCTTACAAGAAAATATCTTAAAGTAGTACATAAATGTTTATTTTAATTTACATTATTCATACTTAGCCAAACATCGTGTATTCGGTCTCCAACGTGCGCACGTGAAAGTAGTTGTTGTCTGTTTGTAAATTGTAACTATGATTTGATACCACCAATATGTCTTAATCAGAAAAAAGAAACAATAAATTTAAAGAAACAGAATTGGTCCACTTTGGCCGATGAAAATTCCCAGTTGACTCCCAAGACAAGAGAGAAAGACAGAGACGGGGGAAAGAAACAGAGGCAAGCTGCGATTTGCTGGGAGCAGGACCGGAGATTGTTCAATGTCTACTCTTATAAGCTTCCACCGTATTGCTCACGACACGTTCTCCTCCTTCCTCCGCTCACTGGTTCACACTCTATCTCTCTCTCTAGCACAATGACAAAATATTTCATCTTGCTTGTTATCTACGACTCCTTTTGATTTTTAGTCTTCGTTTCTCAGTCAAACATTTTTCTCTTGAAAGGATGGATCTTTCTTGCTGGGTTCAGAAGATGTCGTTACCCGGATCAGTCTCTGGTGGGAGCACGTGAGGGCTTTAGTAGTTGTGCCTGTCTTTAAGTTCCTGGTGGCTCTATGCTTGATCATGTCTGTGATGTACTTCGCTGAGGTGCTATGCATGGGGATTGTAGTAGCGTATGTCAAGTTGTTTAAAAGAAAACCAGAGAAAGATTACAAATGGGAAGCTATGGAGGATGATGATGTTGAGTGTAGCAGTGAAAACTTCCCTATGGTTCTTGTGCAAATACCTATGTACAATGAAAAAGAGGTAACAGCCTAAGCAATCAATTGCAGCTGTAGGTTTATAGTTACACACTTACACTCCATTTGGTGGAGTTTTCTGTAGGTTTGTGAGCAATCAATTGCAGTTGCATGCAAAATCGCATGGCCATCAAATCATCTAATCATTCAAGTTCTTGATGACTCCACAGATCCAGCATAACCTTTGAGATAAGAGATAACAGGAACGGATTCAAAGCTGGCGCCCTGAGAGAAGCAATGAAGCATAGCTATGTGAAGCAATGTGACTACATTGCCATCTTCGATGCTGATTTTCAGCCTGATCCTGATTTCCTCCACCGTACCGTTCCTTTCTTGATCCACAATCCAAAGTTAGCACTTGTACAACGCCGTTGGGAGTTTGGTAAACATTCCTTACACACCTTCCCTCATTTTTGAAATTTTGATTTTGTTAACAAATCTCATGGAATCATCACAGTGAATGCGGATCAATGCATGATTACAAGAGTGCAGGAGATGTCTTTAAGCTACCATTTTACAGTAGGGCAACAAGTTGGATCTTCAACATTTGCCTTCTTTGGTTTTAATGGTATATAGTAAGCTTAGTGCCTTCTTCTGTTTCTCAATAAAGCTTTATCTATTAGTCTATAACGGTTGCAGGAACGGCTGGTGTGTGGAGAATCTCTGTGCTGACTGAGTCTGGAGGATGGAATGGCCAGAAAACAGTTGAAGACATGGACATAGCTGTAAGAGCCACACTCAGAGGCTGGAAACTACAAAAGGAAACTTGGTCAAACCACTTGCACTATCTATCTAAGGTGAAAATGTGTCCTAAAAACTTATTTATAAATTTAAAACTTTTAAGCTTTTACCTAAAAACCACAAAGTTTTTTGCGGGTACCCGTGGATAATCTTAAAGTTATAGATTTTTTGGCGGGTTACCCGAATGATACTGGGTTTTTTGGGTTTTTTGGTTTATGATATTTTTTAGGCGGGTTTAATTCGGGCTCGGGCTGGGCCGGCTTTTTTCCCATGACAACATCCCTAGATGATCTCAAGGTTATAGGAGATTCCTCTCTTTTTGTGGTTTATATATGCGATTTGTTTTGATCTTTTGAGTGTGTTATCTGTAGGTGAAAAGTGAGTTACCTTGTTCCTTCAACGCTCTGCGTAGCCAGCAGCATAGATGGACTTGTGGCCCTGCGAATCTATTCAGGAAAATGGCTGGAGAAATAATAAGAAGCCCTCATCCAACATAGTTTCAAGGGAAGCCAGCTCGGAGAAGCTCATATCGTCAAGACCGACACCGTTAAGTTTCCTTGGAGTAAATAATAATAATTATTGTTTCCATAAGGTCAAGAAAGAAGCGGAAAAAAAAAGAAAAATTGGGGGAAAGAAGTAGGGGGAGTCGTACTCGTTTGCAATATGTAACAAGTTGATCTCCTTTTGCTGCAATAATGACACAGAAAATACTGTAAGAACAATAACTGAAAAACAAAAAGTGTTTTTCTTTTCTAAAAAAATGAACATCGAGTGCGTACCAATTTTTGGATGTCTTGTAGACACTGGAGCCTTCGTTGTTCCGAGGCGCGTGTAGCTCTGTACATGAACAAATAAGTCAGGTGAGAACCAAAATCAACAACAACAAAACGAAACCCTAAGCTTGTCAGATTCTAGGATCCAGACCCTAAGTTAGATAACCAAATCAACAACAACGAAACCAACCCTAAATTAGAGAAAGATTTGAGATTAGATTACCTCAAGGTTTTTGTTCAAAAAAAAAAAGATTACCTCAAGGATGTGGACATCTCTCTCGTCTCGAGTTTCCGTTTCCCAATCAGTTTAGTCTTTACGATCCCCTTTTACTTTCGCATAATGCCCTAAGTTAAGTTCCCTAAGTATTTTTTTTAACTCATGAAAAAATGTAATATTGCAAGAAGTGATAAAAGCTTCTAAATTTTGACATGATACAATTTGTTTTTTAATTTTCTTATCGAATTATGTCATATTTTAAATCATTTTAATTTGAGATCAATGAACTTTGTTAGTTAATGTGCTTATTATTTTATTGAATATTAATCTATAAAATTAAAAAAAAAAATCTATCGAATTGTGTTATATTTTGAGATTTGAAATTTTGATTTTCTAACATATTTTGCGATCATACCAGCACTAATGCACCGGATCTCATAGGGGGAGTCGTACTCGTTTGCAATATGTAACAAGTTTTTTTTTTGCTAAATTATATTCTATTGAAAGCATGAGACCAAAAAGTTTACAAGCTAGGCTTAGTGGCCAAGGAAACTTCTAGAGAGAAAACTGTTGTACAAGAAACTTGTCATGCACCTGCAATAAAGGGAAACACATTTCTCTTGTCCCTATTGACAGGAGGCCCCAACCTATTATTACACTTGTTTACACCAGAAAGAGAGACTAGAAAGGATATACGTCCTTGTTTACAGATTATTTTCACATTGATCTTTTGCACATATATAATCGTAGTTGAAACTCAATCAAAAACTGCAGCCTACCATGGAATTTAGATAGAATCTAGCAAAACCATAAGTTAGTTTAATCGTATCACCATAGAGACATAACACAAAGTGCCCGAACTAACCATTAAAATTATCCAAGTACATAATAGTAGCCACATCTCAAGACTCTCTTATTAAACAAAACGATATCCATCTATTAGTGTTGACACGAGCGAAGAACCTGCCACTTAAAAGTCACAATCATATCTGTCCCGGGGAGGTTGGCTCCTTGGTGAACAAGAAAAAGAAATAGTCAGGTTTAAATATTTTAAATACTTCTCGATTTGATAGACCATATTATTAGTTTTTCAAAATGTAGTAAACCAACAAAAAAGATCATGAGTTCAAATATTTACAAACCGCATCGCAATTATAGTAACAAAAATCTCTACATATCTATGTATCTATATATTTTTGTTACTATTACGACTATATCTATATTGATTTATAGTGGATTCGATGACAAATTCAATTTGAAGACATTCATCAGATAGAAAAATAGAGATACAACTATTAGATTTTTTCTAGATTTTTTTTTTTTGAAAAAAAATCGCTTATCATCTAATAAATCTATATAATTATTATATTTTCTAATATATATAGAGATAGAGAAAGATGGGAGTTTGTATGCGACACATAATATTTTTTCATCATTTTAGTATTTTGAATAATATTTAAGAGTCATTTGTATGTATTAGAAGTTTAGATCACAATTTAAAAAAATTGTCAAGAAGAAAAATGCATAACTAAAAAGTGTTGGATCAAATTGTAATACTTTAAAAGAAAAATGACTTAAAATGCAAAAAGAAAAGCAAATGGAGATACGTGTCGCAAAAACCCCCCGCCACATGGCAGAAAAAGAGAGAAAAGCTAACTATATATATAGATATATATATATATATATATATATATATATAGTTAGATAGTTCTATACTTTTAAGTTTAATTTTAAGAACCTATTCTTCAAATAATAAAAAAATGGTTATTTTAATTCGACCGTTTTATAGAGATATTTTTCTTTTATCGAATCTTATAAATCAAATAGTAGTTATCATTTTCCCTTTTGTAAATCAAACCATAATTATACATTTTACACTAGGTGGAAAATAATGATGAAAATTCATATTTGGATCATTTGTTACTTGAAAGCTAGGTTGTATAATCTTTTCAGACATTTTCCGCCCGGCGGCCCCTTAATATGAGAACTCATTTATAGAGTCACATGTTTCAATATAAATTTAGTGTTGCCATATTCTGTATGTTGCAGGAAATCAAGTTAGATAAAAAAAACAAACACATGTGCCTGTTGTACATACATTTGGAACCTTAGTGTGATCTTTTTCAAAATCTTTCCAACGTTTAAACCAGCGTTGTTTTACCCTGAAATTTAACAGTGTATGCAAGTGCCGTTACTCTAACGTAGACAAGTCGTTCACGACATCTTCGAGGAGACTGGTTCTGGTATCAACGGTCTCGGTGGTGGTCAATTAGCTCGATTTGTAATTAAATTCTCTTATTGCTTGTTTGACAAGTCATCTACCACGAATGTCACAAGCGTTATAAACCTAGGAACCAGGTCGATACCTTCCGGTCTTTTCCCATGTGATATCCATCGACTCATTTGGTCGACAAAAAGAGCCTCAGACTTACTATTACTTGACGCCAAAGTGAATGCTATCTCTCCGTCGGCATAACAACACTTAACTTCACAAAAACAATCCGATTTTTTTTTCTTTTTCTTTTAATTTAATGAGACAGAGTGAAAAGAGGCGAAGTGGAGTTCACACGTTCCGAGCCATGACTTCCCTCGCGTGTCGACCAATGCTAAAAGAAAACCCGGCTAGTGTTAGGCACTCTAACATCTGACGAAGAATGTATCCAAAATAAAAGACAAAAGGAAACATGTCAAATTAATGCAATGTTTTAAACAGTTATTAAAGCATGAGTACCGAAAGAAAGTGAATAGATGAACCAATATTTCACGATAAACGAAATTTCGAAGAGCTTCTCCTGAGAATGTCACTCTCTTGGGTCTGGAGTACATGATCGAATCGAGACAGAAGATGTATATGTTGCGTTCGTTTGGCTGCTACGTTATAATCCAAACTCTGGGACAAACAATGAAATGATGCATATTGGTGTTCTACTGGTAACTGTTCTTTGTGAAGCAAATTCGAAGATGTTTTGTTGACATGTCACATTATGTCAGCTGTAAACACGACCCTGGGAGTAATATGATCTGGTTTTGACAACAGATAGAGAGACTAGAAAGGATATACGTCCTTGTTTACAGATTATTTTCACATTGATCTTTTGCACATATATAATCGTAGTTGAAACTCAATCAAAAACTGCAGCCTAACATGGAATTTAGATAGAATCTAGCAAAACCATAAGTCTTTTAGTTTAATCGTATCACCATAGAGACATAACACAAAGTGCCCGAACTAACCATAAAAAATTATCCAAGTACATAATAGTAGCCACATCTCAAGACTCTCTTATTAAACAAAACGATATCCATATCTCTTAGTGTTGTCACGAGCGAAGAACCTGTTCACGATCATATCTGGTTCCTTGTGTGAACAAGAAAAAGAAATAGTCAGGGAAAGAATGGAGAGACATAGTTTTACAGTTCAGAAGAAGAAGAAAAAACAGAGTTTACCTAGTTGACCGTGGGCCTTGGACGTTTTGTCTTCGTCTCCATCTCTTCGGCACGTTTTATATTCTTCATCGCTTCAACTTTCATCCTAGCACCCGTTATCTCAAAGCTTAACACGTACAGCTCGGGGTAACTCATACCGTCGAGCTGTTTACCGATCATTCTCCTGCATTGAGAACTCTCCAACAATGAAAAAGACAGAAGCAGCAAAAAACAATAATAATAATTTGAAGAAAAAATTCACATACTGGTTAAGAAGACACAGTCTCTTCTTCTCCATCTCAAGAGAGTCTATGTCCAACTTCTGCAAAAAAAAAAAAAAAAACAGACAAACAAAACACAATTAATGTGAGGCGACAGAGGGACATGGAGGTGAGAATATGGGGGCTGCATATAAACTCACCAGTCTTTCAGGGTCATCGCTACGCCAAGGTTGGATTTCTGGAGGGCTTGAATCAAGAAGAAGAATATGCATAAGAAGAGGTGAACAAGGGGGGCATCATAAAATCAACTAGCCTCTTTTACCTTAGGCGAAATTCTCTAGCCTTGTTCCTCAAAGCTCTTCTTCTCGCTGCTAGAAGGGATTGGTAGTCCAAATCTTCCTTCTCTATTCTTTGAATCCAGTCCTTTCCCCCCATAAGAGCGTGCTCAACAATCTGAAATGGAGGGTGTCAAAATCGATATATTACACAAAAGGGTTGTTAAACTTTGAACTCAAGATGATATTTTTACCTGCTTGGTTGCTAATACCTCGAATGCCTGAAACAAAAGGAAGGAAGGAAGGGTTATTATTAAACAAAAGTATTCAAACCAAGGATGAATTGGAGAAAACAAACAAAAAACCCCAACCTTATCTACTTGTTCGTCCACAATGCGGAAGCCCTCATCCAACATACTTTCAAGGGAAGCCAGCTCGGAGAAGCTCATATCGTCGAGACCGACACCGTTAAGTTTCCTTGGAGTAAATAATAATAATTATTGTTTCCATAAGGTCAAGAAAGAAGCGGAAAAAAAAAAAAAAAAAAAGAAAAATTGGGGGAAAAGAAGTAGCTAGGGGGAGTCGTACTCATTTGAAATCTGTAACAGTTTGATCTCATCTTGCTGCAAGAAATGACACATGAAATACTGTAAGAACAATAACTGAAGAACAAAAAAAGTTGTTGTTTTTCTTTTCTCAAAGAATGAACATCGAGTGGGTACCAATTTTTGATGTCTTGTAGACACTGGAACCTTTGTTTTCCCGAGGCGCGTGTAGCTCTGTACATTGAACAAATAAGCCAGGTGAGAACCAAAATCAACAACAACAAAACCAAACCCCTAAGCTAAGTCAGATTCTAGGATCCAGCCCCTAAGTTAGTCAGATAACTAATTGAAATTCAGTATAGCACTACGTGACAATCAAATCAACAAACAACAACGAAACCAAACCTAAAAGCTAAAGAAATCACCTGACAGACATCTCTATCTCTCGCCTCCCTCGCGCTTCCGCTTCCGTCGAGGAATTGTCTCGCTTCCGTCGCATAATTGCTACCCTTAACATCCTAATTTATTGGCTACCCTTAACATCATAATTTATGGGCCTATTAAACAGGCCCACCTAAACAATTAATTTAGGCCCGTGAGCTTGAGAGCAGTAACCTGGTAGGGCTCTCGCTTATATAAACGCAACCGTTTCATTTTTGTCTTCTGTCTCTCGACTTTTGGGCAATGGCCAACACCAACCGATCTTTCGCCGGATTTTGTACAGAGTTGGGGAGGCAGGCGAACAATCTCACTCAGCGTCTGGGGGCAAATGTCGTAGTGGTATGCTACCGCCACGATGGTGTTCTTCGTACCCACGGGTAAGAAGCAAAATTTCAACTTTTAAATAAAGTTAGAAACTTTTTTTTTTTGTTTTTCTTAAAATGGGTTTTTTTTTTTTTTTTTTTTCTTTTTTCCCAGTAATCTTGGCCTTGTGGAAACGTTTGGTGAGCCTAATCCTTCTCCTCTCATTGAGCTTCACAAAGCTATAGCGTTGGTTCAACTCGAGGGATTAGATCAAGCAGTCATAGCGGATCTTGACGCAAGAGTTGTAGCACTAGCTAATCAGCTTCATCAGTTGGTCCTGGCTGACGTTGGTGAATGAATTTTATTTTCTCTTTTTCTTTGCGTAATGAAAGTCTTTAACTTTGGGATTCGTGATGGTGTAATGAACTTGATGAGTTAGTTCGACTTTATTTTGTTTATGCTTCATGGATATTGCGTTCGTTAATTGCATATTTTATTCATTCCACTACCCATAAATAAAATACTTCGATAATCATTGGTAGGAATGTAAACATCAATCTACGCCAACACCATTAAAAGCTCTCCTTGTCTAGTAATTCCTTGTTCCAGCACTTGACTTTGTAGTGCATCTCCTGGCAGAATCAACACAAGTGTGTGCTTTGAGCTTGTTCCATGTAGAGCTCGCAATGCATTTTTTTTTTTAATTTTTAGGCTGGCTATAAACCCCCACCAGTACTTGCACAACTTCCATGAATCTTCTTGCATCCCAATGATTATACTAAGGATCACCCGCGGCTATCTTCTCCCTTGTCTTTCTTCTTTTGGTTCTCCGCTTCTCCAATAAGCTTACCAAATCATCAACATTCACCCATGCTGCCCTATCAGTCTCCCCTAACTTGATGTCATGCTCATTCAAACACTCACGCCAGAACTAAAAACTTTATTCTTTCCAACATCCTGTGAGTCGTGAAATAGAAGGCAGCTTGGTTCCAAGTCACTGGCGCAATGACCAACATATCTTGGGTCACCAAACCCCATCGATCCAAGTAGCTTCCAAGTATCAATACTCCCATCGACCAAAACAAGCTTGCCCTCAACTCTCAAGCTTGTATGAAAAGAAACCACCATCCTTATGCATTTATAAACTGACGTCCAGACTCTAATGTAGATTAACCATAAGATATCTTTTAAGTATAAATATCTACACTTTGATGATAAGGCACATGATACATCAGCTATTAAACTTAGATTAAGATATTTCTAAGCAGAGATGTTTGCTGACCTAGGGGTGGGCATTTTACCCGATATCCGAAGTGGCACCCGAACCCGACCCGAAAAACCCGAACCGAAATCCGAACCGAAATAGTAAAATACCCGAATGGATATTGATTTAGGAGAGATTGGATATCCGAACCCGAACGGGTAATATCCGAACCCGAATGAATATCCGAAGTTAACCGAACTTATGTATACTTACTCTTATATTTTTAGTTTACATCTCTCATTTTGGTTAACATGTTTATGTTGATGCTACACATACTTTAAAATCATATAAAATACATATAATTATGAGAAAAATGATTTGACACTCACTTAAAATGCATGTGAAGTTTTTTATTTCATATATTAACAAAAGGTACATCTAAAAATCAAAAACAATAATCAAATTAGTGTTTATTTATTTTTGAAATACTATATCCAAATCTATTAATCATTTAATCTATTAAAAAATAAAAAATCAGTAATGTGAAATTAATATTTTCAAATACAGTAAACTTAAAAATGAATTTTTTTTTTTTTTTTTTTAAAATCTAAATATCCGAACCCGACCCGAAATAACCGAACCCGAACTAAAAATATCCTAACCCGACCCGAACTACAGAAATATCCGAACGGATATTGTATCTTTATACTGAAATACCCGAAAATCCGAAATACCCGACCCGAACCCGAACAGGTACCCGAACGCCCACCCCTATGCAGACCCATGCTTACATTGTATTTGAAATTGCATTTGTTAAAATCCCTTTCTGTATATATGTGTATATATATATATATATATATATATATATATATATGTGGTTTACATGAGTTCATGACCTCATTTAAACCTAATTTAATTATTTCTAATGATATACTAGGTGATTTTCCCGTGCTCATGCACGGGTATAAATATTTATAAAGTAAATATTTATTATAATAATTAATTTCTATTTATTTTTAATTTTAAATTAATTTATAGTTGTATGCATAATTTATATTAATAATATTATATTACTTTAATTAGACATATGATTTTAGATATGTTATATCTAGTCGGCTTTGTTGTTTTTACAGTTGATTTAATTATCATTTGGATATATTGGATTGCATCTATTTCTCTAAATTCAACAATAATATTTTTTATTCTAAATATAATTAAAATTTTGATTAGTTTTTCTTATATGCATTGAGGTTGGTTGTTATCTTAGATATGTAAATATATTATAGAAAGATTATGTATAACTTAAGATATATTATGCTTAGAATGAAGTAATAAAAATAAACTAAAGTGTGAATCAAAATTATGTAAACAAATATTACGATACTATTTTGAAGTCTCGCATATATATAAATTTACAAAATAACTAAATTGTTACAGTTGATTAATATTTTATTTTCATTTGTTAGTGTGCTTTGAGTCATTCTATACATTATATTTAAAAATAAATTACTATTGTTATAAAATTATAATTTATTATCATGGTTAAATATATGATTTTAGATATAAGATGGATTTGTCGAGTCTTATTAATTTTATTTATCGTTTAAATGTGATGTATATTTTTTTTTCAAATCAAACTGAAGTATAATTATCTTTATTATAATTAAGCCAAGTCAGATTAATTTTATTTACCGTTTAAATGTGCATGTATTTTCATAATATATATATATCAAACTAAATTTTGATTTTCTTAAAAATAGATTCGAAAAAAAATTATCTATTGGAAGTTACATACATATGTAACTGATACTTTTTTGGAAGCTCGTTAACACATATCAATATTTACAATAACTAAAATATTTTTATAAATTCAAAATAGTTTAATACTTTTTGATTATTATATATATTAAGTTCCACAAACATAAAATCATTAATTTAATATCTCTTAAAAATAAGCAGTAAAAATGTTATAGTATCTGAGAAATCATATTATATATGTAAAATATAATTTATAAATATTTTTTTTCCTGTAATTGAAAGATATTATAGACAACTAAATATAAAAAAAATAAAAATAACATTTCAATAGTACTGATTGTAAACAATTTTAGTCAATTAAACATATATCAGTTATTTATTTTATGTAATCATCTAAAAACAGATAGATATAAGAAAATATTTATGTTACTTTGAAAAATATAAAGAATATAAAAAGTATTGTATTAGTATATTTTATGTTATTAAAAATATTTTCAAATGGAATATTACTATTCTGTAAAACTTTTCCTTTTTAATGAAATCATATTATTTATACATATATTTTCGTTTTTAACCTTTATAGATATTTCCTTTTTATTATATATAATATTTGGAAATTTTACAAAAAGGAATTTAAATAAAAAATTAATAATAATATAGATATTATATTTTTAATTCATTAAGGGTATCAATGTAATCAACCACTGTGAGAGTTAACGTAAACGCGACACATAAGAAACTGACTTCTCAAATAATATTATAGAGATTTAATATTTCTTTATGCTTATAACTAAATTCATTTTCTTTGCTCTAAATTTACATTTATTTCTAAAAAGTCTATATATAAATTGTTAAATAAACTTACAAGTGTAAATATTACTTTTTTTTATCTATACTTTTTAATATATTTTTATTTAGATTATTTATTGCAACAGTAAACATATTTTAAGTTCGCCTATATTTCTCGACGTTTCTCATCCCATGGCACCGGATGTGTGACATAATATTCTCTTTATTTAAATAGGGGGATATAAAACGATGTTAATAAAACAAGAACGTGCGGAAAGGGGCAACCAGGGATATTAACAATACCATTACGGACCGAAGGACTTATAGAATTTCAACGTCTGTAGTATCTATGTTGATATTTCTTTTTGCCCAAGTCTCTCGAAGAAGACTCAGTCGTTGTTTTATTCTTCTTGTTCCTTAAAGCTTGCCTTAAGCCCTAAGCCCCTAACTCCATATGTATGTAGTCACATAAACTGATAACAATCCACACATAAATGTTAATTACACATGGAGCACAATTTTATTTTATATTTCCTTCTATTGCTTTCAATATCGGGATTTAGTGAATTATTCTCGATTTTGTGAGTGACAAAACAATGGTCTCTAAATCTAGAACACTAGACAACATATATACGCTATTTTATCGTAAAGAGAATCAATTAAGGGATGATTCAAGATCACAAAATCGTTTTTTAAGCTTACCAAGCACGTTAATATTTGGTGGGAGGAGAAGCTGATGATGAGAGAAAAAAATAAAAGATGTACCAAAATTGAATTCATTCATTTCATTTTTCAACATCTCGGCCTTTATATGCCAAATGTCAATTGCATGCAATTAAGTTTTTCTTGTCGAGCTCTTAAATTGCATAAAAAATGTTTTTATCTTCAAGCATGTACATTGGTTGTTACAGTTTGAAAAGCCTTTCTAGTTCAAATATGCTCAAATCTTTCATTTATGTATGTTAGTCTTGATTTTTTTTCGAAAAAAATGTTAATTTATTCACAAAAGCATGCATTTTGTTCAAAGTGTTTAAATGTTAATTTATTCAAATCTTGGAGAGCACTTCCGTACGACATTCCTAGCTCGGCTTGCTCCTTTTGTTGAGGCAATCCTTGTCTTCACTTGCTTGTTATTGGTATTGACGAGGAGTCTTGAATTTTTTTTTTTGTTTCCATAAGTAATAAATCACTGATAGGAGAATTACCTTGCATAATATTCAAAACCCAATCCGCAACATTCTAAAAATCCAAGAAAGGAGAGAGATAATGAAATGTGTAAGAAGAAAGATTCGAAACCAATGCATACTTTGGAATCATTTTGCTGAACCAAACTGATTTTCACCAACGAACCTGAAAATGATATAAGGATAAAAGAATTGCCAAGAAATGAGAGATAATGTAATGTGGTTCTGGCTTTGTGTGTTAATAATCCATGTCTCTCTGACTCTGGTGATTATGATTAAACTTAAAAGACTTAACTATGGTTTGTTCGCTTCTATCTAAAATCGATGTTACGGTGCAGTTTTCAATTGAGTTGCAACTACAATTATATTTGTGCAAAAGCTCAAATTATATATTAAAATAAACTGTAAACAAGCAAGTATAATAAAAGATCATCTCTCACCACTATACATATCCTAAGAAATAAAACGGCGTATTACGTGCGTTTAACTCTTCTCGTCTCCAAGTCTTATACCAAAATGCAAATCCATCGTATAATAAAGGATTATCTCTCACCGCAGCTCCCGAATCACACTCATGCAAACCATGTCTTCCCTCACTTTCACAAACGCGTTGGGATCTGCAAATATGTAAAAAGGAATCTACTTTTCTTCTGTGTGGTGTTGTTGGGCAACAACAATTCTGAAGACAACTAATACGTCAAGAGTTGACAATGCATATACATTGGGTACACCAAAAGGAGAAAGAGTCGATCTCATTGTTTCAGATTACCGAAACCTTATTACTAGTTACAATACATATTGAGCAGAAACATGTTACAACAAGAGGACCTGCGCTCCCCCCCCCCCCCCCATTTAAGCTGACATCAAATGTCTCCGCAACCTACCACAAAAAATAAATTATGCATGAATGGTGATCAATCTTCATGAGAGATGTGAAAGTGTAACATAAAGTTTATCAGACAAACCTTATTTGCTAAGGCAGCAACAAGCCCATCTGCATCCTCTTTTGAGCCAAAAAACTAAACTACCAAATCCTCATTTCCTCAACATCGATGCACAACCTTCTGGCAAGGCTCTCATCAACATCTACAGCACCCAGAAGGCCAGAACAGTGAGCTTGCCCCAAAACTATATAATAAGATAATAAGAAAATAAATTTTAGATTGTTTCAAAACTAAATTATTTGTTTTCATCGCAATGAAGTTTATCTCTAATTTGTATTAACATTTCAAAACATTTAAATTTGCTTCTAGAACACACTCACATTCTATGATACATATTTCTTATACACCAAATAATCTAATAAGAAAAATATAAAACTGAATTCATAAAATTTAACTAATACATAAACCATGAAAGCAACTATTCCTTTTATTTTACATAAAACATTTTTTATAAGTATATGAATGTAAATCAGTAACTCTATTCAATAGTAGAATATTATAATTTCAGCATTTTAATATATTAAAAAAAAATATTGTATATACTGAGGCCCCATAAATGAGGTTTCGTTACTAAGATAAGTCCAGCTCAGCCTAAGGTCGCAATACGACTATACATTTGTATTGCTTTGCCATACAATGATACAAATACCAAGTCAATCACAATCCACATTGTCATGTGAATCTGTATTTAACTGTAGTCCATTGTGAGTAACAAGCAAAATTTTAAGAAGTCTAAGAACATTTTCTTCCATTGATAAATTTCACAAAAGGAGGTCCTAGATACTGAAATGTAATATTTTAATATAATGACTTTGTTGATGTTTTCATTATGAAAATTGAAAAACAAGAAGAACTACAAATCCAAGTCAAGAGGAGTTGCATATAGCAATTTTCTCATACATCCCCAACAAAAAAGGTGTTCTCAATATGGTATCAACTAAAAACCTTTTGAAACATATTGAGACTTCTTTGATCTATCTATCACTTTAGGAGGAAGCAGGAACTTACTTTCCCACAAACCCAAAACCAACAACGAAGAAGGCTATTGACTGCAATAGAAGGTACACATAGAGATACAGTTTCTTCTTCCCATAGATGTTGTTGTAGCATCTACAGAACAACAAGTACACTCCAAGCAATAGCTCCAGCAAATCTGCAACAATAATAACATCCGGATTAAGTTCAAACTCGGTTAAGGCTCAAACCAAATTTAGTATGTAATGTCTACTTTACCTATCTCTGAATCTGACTTGATGTTCATAAGGTACTTGCCCAATCAGATTTGTCTCGAGACCATAACCTAGTTTTCTGTCACAACCCATTCTTGTACTCTTCCTGTTTCAAACAAGCCCATCACCAGAGCCTTTGTTCTAAGCATGGACATTGCATTCTCAAACAGAACCCAAAACGCCAACAGGTAGATTGATCTGTTAACAAAACAGGACATTAAATACAGCAAGTTATATGAACTTTGTATTGAAAGAGCAAGAGAGAGGAGAGACCTTGGTTTACTGACGGCTATAAAGAGAGTGATCAAAGCAGGGAGATAAAACGCAGCCCATTTTGGAACTGTGAGTTCTGGAAACAGAACAGTTGCTGGCAAGATAATACAGTAGAAACAGAATGTGGAGATGTGAGCCACGACCTTGCGCATAAAGAAGAAGCTGTACAGCATATACAACTTCTTCCATAAAGAAACATTCTCGCTTCTTATTATTTGTCCAGCCATTTTCCTGAATAGATTAGCAGGGCCACAAGTCCATCTGTGCTGCTGGCTACGGAGAGCGTTGAAGGAAATATTTATCTATTTGCAAAGTGATTTTGAAACATTTATTCTCAGCAATCATTTTCATCAAATTAATGTGATATAACATGTTACAATGATGACATGATTTATGGTTAAATGTAACATGACAATTATATTTATTATTTATTTATATTTTTGGTACACTCTTTAAATGTGGTAGTAAATTATACACTATCATTAAAGTAAATCTATTAAAATATAACCTTAATTAATATAGTAATACGAATATAATTATGTTTATAAATTCCGAAATATTATTTATTTCAATATTTTAAATAAGTATACAATTTATTACTAAAAATACTAGGTAGAGACATGCGCCTTGCGCAGGATGAGATTGTATTTCTAAAATTTTAATTTAATTTTAACATATGTTCTAAATTTGTAAACATAGTTTCTGGATTGGTTATGTGATAACATTCCCAACATATTTTTCTTCGTAATTATTAACTACAGATGATAGACATCTATTTTTAACATACCTTCTCCCCATTCAGTATGCCAAAACTTCAAAACATATAGCACAACAGTAGAGTTCAAGTAATGATATAACTGTAGGGCTATATTTCCGTAAGCAACACTGTTTAGTTGATCAAACCTATCATTAGTTTCAAATTAGTTCACATGATACTTCACCATATACATATAAACTAAAAAATCATAAGCAGATCTAAAGTATAAAGTACTAATTCGATGCCGATCAAAGAAAACTGAATTCTATGGTTTAGCCCACCAGGAATATCGTCAACCATTTCTTTCTCGTATATCTCCAAATCACTTCAGTGATAGTATTCATCGCAGCTATAGAGAATCAGTAGGCAAATTGCAAGTTAAAATTTATTCAATTTTTTTTTTTGGAAGTTAATAAATACGGCTGAAGACTTTTTAAGGTTAATACTAAATATTTGAGTCAATGATTATGTTTGTGATATAATGATTGAGAAGGTAATGTAAATCACTGCAATCAGCACTAATTTTATCTCCACGTAATTGCAATCAAGACTTTCCATATACAATAGTATCATATTGACCAACAATAACCTAAATTTGCATGGAGATTAATATATTGATAAAAATATCCCTAAATTATATTCTAATTCATAAATGCATTAAATTAAAGATCATAACTCCCAAATCACGACTATGAATTGATACAATGAAGTATATCTTTTACATTTAAATACATAGAAATTTTGATTTCTGATAAATTAGTTTATTTGTTAAAACATTTCAACTTAAATTCTTCTTATATTTGTTAATGTTGGAAATTAATATTCATATTTGATGTAATTTAATTTTTGTTTGTGTTGTAAAATACAAATCACTATAAGAAAATACATATAAAAATACAACAAAGATTTTGCAGGTACAAAAAAATCATAATAGGGGCGTAATTGTTTTTTTGTTTGATAAATATTAAACAAAAAAGATATACTTCATTGTATCAAAATTATTCATCGATTTCTTATAACATAGTTTTTTTTATAACATAGTTTCATATAAAGTATTTCAATTAAAATTGTGTCTAATAGAGTTCAAATGGGATCGAATACATAATTGGATTGATCCCCAGTGTCTGCGACATAATATCCGTCCAATTGAATCGATATTATGTACTTTATATGAAACTATGTTATAAAAAACTATGTTATAAGAAATCGATGAATAATTTTGGAATGTCTGTCCAATGGCGACTATAGTAAATTGCTAAGGTGAGTGCGGCTATTTTCAAAAGCAGTCCTAGAGTCCCTAGTTGTCTGTCACGTCGCCATAATGTCACTCCCGTAAATAGTCTACCATTTTAAGGTTGCTCTTATTATTTGGTTCCTATCATTCACGCCAGAACCGGAATCAGAATCTTGTAAAAACTTGCGGAATCTCACTTCCAAGATGCTTCCAAAATATTCTCTTTAAAAATCCATTGAAGCTAACGATTCCATTTTGGAATCACGCTTTCAATTTGTAAGACACCATGGTATAAATAATTAGAAATATAAAATCATAATTTTTAATTTATATAAAATGAAAATTTAATAGTAGTGTGAAATAGAGAGAATAGAAATATAAAAATATTAAACTAATACTATAAATTATTTTTATTTATTAAGGGTTTTATTAAAGATTTAGCACATATTCAAATATATTGCGTCAATTATTTATGAAGTACTAAAAATAATTAATACAATAATTTTTTTTATTTATTTTATGTGTATTTTCATAGTTTTAATATGAAATCATTTCAAAATTAGTATAAATGAATAAATGATTTATTTAAATTTAAATCATATAATTTTTAGTTTTGGATTTTATAATTTTTTCTTATATTTTAGTATATATATAATAGATACACGCTTCAACATCTATCCGGTTCTGCGCTTTCATACGCTTCCGCTTCCGTTTCCATGTAATAATATGTATAAAGACTAATATATACTGCGGGTGATTAAGGGTTTAAATATCACCTTAATTAGACTACAATTATTCTATAAATTAATTTTCATATGAATTTTCATCCTAAACTCAAGCTATCCTTTGAAACATGATAAGCGTTATATTATTACTAAATATGAGTAAAATTATACGAAAAAGTCAAATTTTGACCCATAATTGAGGTCTTGTATAATCGTATAGATCTAAATGAAATTAATGTATCATTTCCATTTACGAAACACGTAATAAATAAACGTTATAACACCCCAAGTATATACTCTTAACTGTCATTTATTAGAAGTTTTCATTATTAGAAATGATTCCAATTTTTCCTTGCAAATCATGTTTGTAATGTACTTTTTTTTCTTGATCGAAGTTTGTAATGTATAATGGATATTGATTAAGGTTAATGGATATTGATTAAGGTTAACTGATATTTGATTACAGCTAAATGTTCTCACCACAAAGTTATTTTTTGACCAGTTAAGTAAATAAGATGAACCGTAGATATTTTGAAATTATTATTTTTCTTGTAAACTATTCAAAGTAATCAAGTAAATCTGTCAATTTACATGACCCGTTCATACAATCACTTGGGTCTCCTCAATTACACTTCATTTGATCATAAAACATTCACATTTGATCATATATATAATCATGATCATATACTGCGCAGAAAGATATTGTGTATGTTAGAAATGTTAATTTGAATGATGATAATGTATATGATATAAATAATCGATGAAACATGGTTTATTATTCATATATGTCGTAGTGTTAAATATCATGCATATGAATACATACGAAAATGCATCATGAATGATGCGTATAGTTATATCATATTTTATTAAATAAATGATTCGTATAGTTATTGTTAATAATTGGCATGACTAATGGCATATCTAGTAATTAGTCTAGTAATAGATGGTTTGATAGTTAAGTATTGTGAGAAGGTCTATGGTGATGACACCTAAGCAAAATGGCATGATATAAATAATCGATGAAACATGGTTTATTATTCATATATGTCGTAGTGTTAAATATCATGCATATGAATACATACGAAAATGCATCATGAATGATGCGTATAGTTATATCATATTTTATTAAATAAATGATTCGTATAGTTATTGTTAATAATTGGCATGACTAATGGCATATCTAGTAATTAGTCTAGTAATAGATGGTTTGATAGTTAAGTATTGTGAGAAGGTCTATGGTGATGACACCTAAGCAAAATGGCATGCTTGTAAATAACTTACAAATTAAAGGTTATTCTTTAAAATTGCTTTCATTTTAATAAGAAGGGGATTTTATAATCGTGTATGACTGCGCGGCCTATAGTACACTATATATGAACATTCTGGTAGTGTTATATTGGTATCACGTATAATATTTTGTTTTGTTGGGGGTTCGTCCTGTCCAAACATGCATCAATAGTGTGTGTTAAGAGTCTTAAGAGTAATGATTCAAATCATAATGTCCATTTCATCTGAGTCAAGCCCTAGCATAAAAACTCACAGCACACGTCATTCATTAATTGTTATGCAAGTATCTGCATGAAAACAATTCCAAACAGGTTCCTTGTAAGCCAGATAAACTTTTAACTGAAAAAAAAACCATTGGTTTATCATCACTCACAAGACAGCAATCTTATACACACAATGAAATCAATTGTAGGAAAACATAATCTGTTTTTTTTTTTTCTTGTCACGAAAATTCTATTAAATTTAGAAAACAAAGACGTCTCTCAGAAAGGAAGTGTAATTAGTATTGAGGGAAAGCACTTACATTCTCTCCAATGCGGTGCAATTTCCCAATGCTGCAGGTATTGAGCCATATAAAGCGTTGTTATGAAGCATTCTGCAATACCAAGGAGTACAGAAACGTTATGCACGAGGGGATACTCTACTCAGCAATAAAATTTAAATAGGATTGGCAAATACAAAAGCCTCAATTGATCCAGCTGTCCAAGCTCAGGAGGTCCCCTTAATTTGTGAGAGACGAAATCGGCTGGTTACGTACGACCCCAATGAGAGAGGCGAAGTGGAGTGCACAAGTGCTGGTCCATGACTTCCCTCACGTGTCGAACGACGATTTCTAAATAGTGGTTATTCCTGACGGAGCAAGAGCTTGTGGGGGCCTGTTAAGTAACAATATGGGCCCAATAACCCAAATCTTAAAAACCGGTTAAGTGGAGCAACTCGCAAACCGAGAAAAACCAGAAGTGGTTTTCCTATAAATGACAAAATATAATAAAGTGTTAACTCACATTTTGTATTTTAAATTTGATAATCTTCCAGAGCTATTAAAAGAGATTGAGATGAGTTGGTTTGATTGATTCAGTCACATCACAAACCGAACCGATACCAGAATCTTGGGTTTTGATGTTTAAAATCTTGGGTTTTGGATATCCCTAATGCAGACATCGGACATCATCGTCGGTGGTCCTTTTTAGCTTGCTACATCCTCTGGATTCATCTAGATGGCCTTTACTTGCTACAGCTGAAGTTAATGCTGTCCGGAATCATAAATTCTCAGATTTGGTAGTTAGATGCCTGATTAACTTATAAATTTTACATGTATCGTTAAGATATCAGCCCTACAATGTGTTTCTTTTTGTTACAAGTTTTTCCTTTCCTACTGGCTACGAAAGGCAGTATGATACACACATCTGCAGCATTTGTATATGAACAAAGTTTTGTTGGTAATACTTTTTTCTTTATCTTAGTGTTAAGTTGTATATGAACAATTTTGGTTGCAATAAATTACACGTTACCTCTTGCTCTCTAATAAGAGATGCCAAGACTCAAAAGTAGCACTTTTGGGAGACAGTTGCACTAGTCACACTTCCTGCAAATAATTACTAGAGAATCCTAGAGTAAAGCGAATTAGGCGAGGCGGTTCCTACATCACTGATTTTTAAATCACATATCAAAACGAGGTGTTATTTTGCTCAATAATTTGTTGTAGTAGTAATAATTATCAAAAAGTCTTGCCAAAAACCATTTGCATTTTAAGGATTTGGTTTCCCTTAAAATCACTGTTTATAAAACCGGACCGAATCTTTTTTAATGCACAGTACTGGTATCTGTTCCTTTTGTACAATTACTACTTTATTTTATTATATGTTAGTGGTTACACATTTATTATATCTGAATCATGGTTGTATCCCTCTATCACTGGTTGCCATTGCGTAGTGTTTTCAATGTTGAGAGTAAAAAGCCTGGGGGGGAGGGGGGAAGCTGACGCAAGCATGGGGAAATAGACGAATTAGAAATAGACAACGAGAAGCCGAAGATGGAATAACAACCGTTGGATGAAACAGCAAGCCGAAGATGGAATAACAACCGTTGCATTTTGATAGATTTTGAAACTGTTACTGCTATTTTTTTTTTTCATTTTTACTCTCTTACTTTATTAGGTTTGCCCATCGTTGCTTTATGATGTTTACGCGTGGACCCGCCCAACCTCCAATAATTGATTGTATGTAAATCACAATATATGCGTGTGGAGGACTGGCTTCTCTCTTCTTCTTTCTTCAAGTCTAAAGTCTATTATTTTTCTTCTCAGTTCTTTGCCCAAATTCTTCTCTCCACCGAGTCATGGAGGGAGACCTGAATACACGTATACGCGAGACTAAGAGTGCGATGACAAAACTTAAGGCGAAGGTTGACCAAACTGTGGAAAGATGTGGTGGTCAGACTCAGGTTGGAGTGATATGTTATGCTCACGATGCAGTTTCTCCTTTATTTCACGGAAATCCAAGGTGTTTTTACGTTTGTTTGTGTAGATTTCTTTTTAGATCTGAGTTTTTTTTTTATATTTTTTAGGGTTTCTAACCCCTTTCCTCATTATGCCTCAGTCTAAATCAGGTGGTGTAGATACAATGGTGGAGACCCTCGTACCAGCCTTGAGACTGTTCACGCTGTTGATCAAGCCCTGGACAATATCAATTTGCCAAACCTGTCTCGTC
>JABCMI010000169.1:0-174467 GCA_026261945.1 Hirschfeldia incana | reverse complement strand
TGCTCCACCAGGGAGTTCACACATCATATATATACATTCCCCACCTTACATGAAAGCTATATGTTCAAAAGACCATTATTGTGTGATAGGATTTAGATGATACTGAACATAGAAGACTTCTATAGAAGTTTTTTTCTAATACCACGGGTTTGACAAGAATTTTCGAATAAAAACCAAAGAAGACTGGACTTCTCATCAAGAAGTTTTCTAATTAGTATTAAATGTTTAATTGTTTATTTTCAATTTCAAAACTAATCAAAGTAAACTTTTTGTGACATTTCGAAGAATTCATGTGACATTATCTGAGAAGATTTCTTCAAAAGTCTTTGGAAAGTTAAATAACTACAAAACGTCTATTAATTGCAAAAATAACATGTTTATCAAATAAAATATTTATGGAAGTCTCTACTTTTTATTGTTACAAAAAAGTTAAAAGACTTCTCTAAAAGTCTTATACAAAAAACACACAAAATAGTCAACTGAAAAAGCTAAGCTACCATTGACCAGAAGAGAAGTTTTTTTCCGCAAAACATATCTGAAAATGTTCAAATATCATTTTTAGATCCGGTAAGATTCATGTAGCTTATCCAAATACACATAACTTCTTAATGGAAGTTTCTCACTCTTTTTTATCAACAAACATGAACTTGGGTAACTGTGCTAAGTTTATAAATTTCGAAATAAAAAGTTTAGATTGTGGAATGAAATAGGAGAGAAAGCGGAGGAGAAATGGTTTATGTGTAGAAGATAAAGATATGAAGATGTAGATGTCAATTTTATATGCATATAGAATTTGAAATTGGTTGTTCATGGTGATTGGTGTGCTGGTGATAATGACAATGTTGTAAATAAATAAGGATGATAAAGATGATAGAGTAAATAATCACTTTCAAAGAAAAAAAATGATATTTTCATGAATAACTATAAATTATGGAATGAATAGGACAAAAAAATTCCAAAAATATGTTACTTTTGCATTTGACTTCGAGTTTTAAATCATTTTTCAAAACTCCAAAATAGAAATACTATTATCTTTTAGTCATCATATTTTTGAGTTTTGAGTGAAAAACTTGTTATAGTTGCATAACTCTTCTAAGAACTTAACCAGTTGACCAAAACAATCTAAAACCTATGGTTTTTTCTATTTACGTGATATAGCCGATATGTATTAATTTATAAACCTTTATTTAATAAAAAACAACTATTTATTATATTTAAAGTATAAAAAACAATAACCGATTTAACTTTTAATGTGAGTGTTCAAATGCAAAAGATTCTGCTTATAATAAAATAGATAGATATATATTACATCGATTTAACTAACCTTAACAACAACGAAAACCTTGATAAAAAAAAACAACAACGAAAACCAAAAACTTGGGTGTCATCCAACCAAGAAATTGTAAAAACCGAGCTAATCAAAATGAGATCGAGTTATAAGTTTAATCTTTAAGTTTAGCAGATTTTTCAGGATCTGAATAAACCAACTGAAAAAATGTTTCAATCCAAACATGGATTGATACACATTCCCATATCAGCAAGAACATTCGTGATAAAAATATCCAAAAAAACGGTGGGATAATCAAATAAAATCAATCATATAGATAGACAACCCTTATAAGTTGTTCAAACTTATCTCCAACTACCTAAATCTGGACTCATAACTGATGAAAAGGGCAGTCAGTGTTCTGACACACATTCCCATATCAGCCTGAAAGAGGCTTTCTAGTTAAATCTAACAGATTGTTGGGGATTCCGACATGCTAACAACCTTTTTATTGGGAATCACATTTTAAGAGATAACAGTTTCTCATAACCGTATCTATAGCTAGAAAATAATACTTTTCACATTATAATTATGATACTATACACGTTCATATATTATTTTTGGTGACATAAAAGTAAACTAACAGTTACATAGATTACTGCAAGACCTTTTCCCCCTTATAAGGGAAGCCGTTATACGTAGCAATATAACGATTTCAGAAAATATATTAAGAGTGAAATAAAAGGAGAGAGCTCAGCTGCACATCTATAATTCGTCTTCTCAATCTCATCTGACATTAGTGATGACAAAATCACCACATAAGCTCAAGAATCCGTCACCTTTTTAAAGGCTTTACGCCACTGGGAAACGGTTACTTCTTGTCATGTTTTTACAATATAGATATTATTGTTCTGAATACTATATTAAAAAAAATTAACTAGCAAAACGTAATGAACTAGTATATATTCCAATCCTCGGATCGAGAATTACCCAACTCCACAAGCTACGATTGGTCGTATAATTCATACTAGATTATGACCCGCCCTTCATAAAGGCGGATATATAATTTTGTTTAAATATTTTTTTGAAAAATTTAATTTTGATATGTAAACTTTTTTGTAATCATATTTTTATTTACTATTAATTTAATTTAATAGAATAATTCTTTAATTAAATAAAATATATTATTAGACATAACATTTAAATATAAAAGATTTTAAATATAGGGGCAGATTATGTAAATAAAAAATATAAAAGAGAGTACTTAATTTATTGGAAATACAATTGATAAGTATGTAAATAAAAAAATATTTAAACTGCTATCCATGTTTCCAAACAATATTCATTTGCTATCTATGTTTCCAAACAAAATCAAAATGTACTTCAACTTTAATAATATAGATATTGTTCTTTTTTTTATATCTCTTATAATAAAATGGTGACACTTTTTTGTAACACAAAATGGTGACACACTTGTCTTATTAATTGATACATTACATGAAACACTAAAATGAACATCAAGGTCAAACTAAGATTTGATGTAGATTCAGGCCACATTCAAACAATTCTTTAACCAAACTACATAATGTATGATCATTTCAACATTAAATCATGTATCTGAATTAGTCAAGCAACTGGATAAGAAGCATACTGAGCGACACCACACATGCCTTGAGGCCACTCCACATCTCTGCGGAGTCTAATGTAACCACCCTCTCCCCAAGTCTTACCCCAAGAGTTCTTAGCCAGCCAATACTTGGTCCCTTCAAGGCTCGTCCCATACCCAACAATAGTCACCGCATGTGTCACGGTGGTACCACAGTCAGGCGCATTGTACACTCCGCTTGAGTAATGAATGAAACTGTCCCCCCTCCCAGCAATTCCCACAGAGACGGGCTGTCGTGATACTGCCTCAAGCAACGCACGCTCATTGTTTTGTGGAACGTCTTTAAACCCTCTGATCTTCATGGCGGGATTGGCGTTAGACCAGCAACTCCCATCTTTCACTTTGTAAGGATATGCGGCTTCTGAAGAAATACCGTTTGATACTATATAATTGTAAGCGTTTTGCATTGTTCCGCCGTTGCAGCCATTGTTATCTGGTCTGTCACAATCTAAAAGTTGCTGTTCGGACAGTGATACGAGGTTTCCTCGGGAAATCTTTGTCAGACCTTCTACGGCTGCAACCGCTGAGAACGCCCAACAACCACCTATCCATATAATATATGGATTATTTCATTGTTATAAAATTAATATCGTATTGGTAAAGTCTATAAACCTAGAATTATCACCCTTACTTGGGTATTAAGTTTTGTTTGTAGAATTTAAATATGACACTAAATTAGTAATCTATAGAGAATATTTATGATATTATTCCGGCGAGCTTACCACATTCTCCTTGCACTTTGACAGGTGTTACCGCTCCCTCCTTTCTCCAGTCTTTGCTCTCGCCGACGAGATTACTAACGTTCCAATTCCAAAATGACATTGTTTCATCAACCACTTTGGATGGTGAAGTTACGTTAATGCCACTAAGCCCCGTGTGTGTGGCCAGGAACTCCTCTCGTGTCCAATCGGTGAACTCGTTGACACCAAGTTTGAAGCTTTGATTCTCCTTAGTATTGAAGTTCTCAATGAACTTCAAATTTTTCTTGAACACTTCAAGCCTCATCTGTTTCTCGGATTTGTTGGTATAAACTCGAGAGAACTGGATCATCCATTGTTGATGGTAATCAGCAATGGACGACTTGTGAAAAGTGACACGAGATGTGGCTTGAGTGATCTTAAGATTCGCTGAAATAATACTTAGAACCACGAACACATACGACAATACCAATACCATTTTGATCATTATGGATACTATAAGTAAGAATTCTCAGTTTACACAAAAACGTATGGATTTATTTTCTGGTCTTGAATTATAAAATATGTAAGTATATTGCTTGTTCTGCTGTGGTGAGGAAGTGATAATAGGAAGAAAGGGTATTTATAGAGTGACGGATGATACAAAGGACTTTTCAAGGTCCTAATGCTCAAATCCTTATAGTACTTAAGGTATCAATCCATTCCTAGGTGATTTCAAATCAAAGAGAATGCAAGTCCATGCTAAATCTAAGTGCAATCAAGTTTTAAAAGTGATTATGAACTATAACTATTCTAGAAATGCAATAAATGATCAAGCTTTCTCAATATGAAGCAAGAGGACTCATGGGGCTAGGCATTTGATCTTGGGTGATGTAGATCCAATCTAAGGGTGGCAAGCTATCAATCAAACAATTTCCTTATGCCTAGACACAATACTAAACAAGCTCTATCCCTAGATAAATGTTCATTTGCTAAAGCAACTCAAACATCAAATCCCTTTGGCTGAATATTACTAAATCAATCATTGAGAACAAGTCTAATAGCAATCCTAGCACCTTTGACATCAAATCCCTTTGGCAAAGCAAGCTAAAAGCATTGAAGAGTTGGTTCAGGCATTTCATCATACACCTTCCGGGCATGAAATGCCTAAGGATCTATTTTAGTATGATCAAGACTAAGATAGCATTGAGAACCCTCAACAAGCAAGGAAACAAGTAGATCTAACACTAAACACTCTAGATCTTCACTAATCACCCTTAATCACCCTAGCCCATGAATCCTAGATTAGTCTACTCACTAATAGACATGAATAACCCCAAAACCATGGATGATTCAAGGCTAAACATGATTAGAGAGCAAGATAATCACACAAACACAAAGAAATAAGAAGAAAATAAACTAAAGATTCAATCTTTCTTCAAGGTTTCAATGTGTTCTTTAGAGAAAACAAGATAATCCTCAATATTAGTGTTACAAGAGTATTTATACTAATCATAGAAAACCCTTAAAACATCATTGAAATTACTAAAATGCCCTTTTCTAAACATGAAAATCGTCCAAGGGAAGTTAACACCCGGGTGGTGTTGTGTCTCGACCAACCCGGGTGGGTTTGGTCGGGTATGGCTTCTCCAGGCCGTGCGGGTGGGAGCAACCGGGTGGTCATGCCCGCGTGTGGCTTCTCTCCTCCTCTGGTCCAGGTACCCGGGTGGTCCAGGCCGGGTGCAACAGGCCGGGTATCCCAGTACGTGCGGGTTCCAGCGGTCGGGTGTGTTGACCCGGGTGTTTTGCTTCTTCTCTTCTCTTCCTGGTACGCGGGTATGGTAACCCGGGTGTGACCGGCCGGGTGTGACTCGACCAACACACTCTCTTCTTGCCATTTCTTCATTTTTGACTTCTTTTTTGGGTCTTTAAGCTCCCAAACACTTCAAATCACACCATAGGATGTTCCAACACCTGATTAAGACCAATGCATGCAAAATGGACCTAAATGAATCTAATACTAAGTCTAAATGATCAAAATGCACATGAATCTAAGGCTAAAAACATGTAATTATGCATGATATCAACGGATAACTGATATTATATGGGAAGCAAATGCAAGTTGGCTCTATTGTGGTAATGGTAGTTTGCATTTCTTGTTTCGAGATCTTTTGCGAAACAACTTTCCTCGATTTGCATTGGTGTATATGCTACTAGCCTACTAATATTTACTCCTTTTGACAAAAATATCATTTTATAATTTTTTTAAAATGCCATTCTACATTTCAAATGTGATTTAATTATTTTTTGCCCTTCTAAATAACCAACAAATTTATATTTAAATATACTTTTATTTTATTAATTATACATTTTTATTTTATTTTATTAATTAAACACATACTGGCATTTTTCCATTTTTTTAGTGCGTGTTAAAATAGCGTTATTGGTAAACATAGAAAATATATATCACCACAATTTCATTCTCAACATAAATAGATAAAAACTTAAAATAAATAGAAGGAGATGTCACAATAAAAATCCCTTAAATTTATTAGAACATCCTATTAAAAAATTAAAATCACTTAATTTATTTCTATATATATATAGATGGCATTCACATATGAAATATCATAAAATTGTCTTAGTTTGATTGGTTGTTCGTATTTAAATTTATTCACTTTAAATATAAAAGTGTAGTTCCAATATATATGTATATATATATACATGTATATATGTGTGTGAAAAGTAATCCTAGAACCATCCAATATCTAATGCCCAACAAACAAATAAATCTTATAAACAATTTTAGTTGTAGTATAAATCTAGAGGTTGATTGTTTGCAGATTTTAAAGTAGTTTTTGGCTTTTGTTTTTGAAAAAACCATTTTTTAAACAATCAAGATTTTAGAGAAATAGATTCCCTATAGTCTAGGGAAACTAGTTTTTTCAAGTAACTGTATTTTTCTTAAGAGAAACCAAAATCTAAGTTCTGATGGTTTTTTCCAAAGCCAACGACAGTTTTTCAATTTTTTTTTCTTCAATTTAAACTTTTGCTATATTTATGCATTAATACATGGAAAAATAAAACAATAATTAGTATAAGAAATCTGCTCTAGTAAAATCTGTTGTTTAATAATATAATACACCAATAATTTATATTAAGAACATTTCTAATACATGTCAATAAAATAATATTTGTTATTTAAATTTATTTTTATGTAAGGTTTATATGTTTTGTCATAATCTACTTTTTCTTAAAAACCAAAACCCAACTAACAAAATGATTTTCTTTAAAAAAAGTTTCAATAATTTTCTTATATTTTGTGACAATATAGAAAATTAATTAAAGTTTTTAAGTCTCTATATATTGTAAATTTATTACACTTTAATTTGTTTTTGTATTTTAAAAATTTAGCTACTAAATTTTATATACAATGATTGAATAAAATATAAAAATACAATCACATATAAAAACATTTGTCTACACAGAGAATTATTTTTTTCATTTTAAAATAGATTTATGCCACAAATATGTGTATTATTTTGATAGTTTTTTGTATTTATATTTTTGTTTTAAATAATTTTATTTCACAATGTATATGTGTTTTGATGACAGTATTTGTTTCTTTTATTATTTGAAATAAATATTTTACTAATATTCTTATTTTATTAATTTTAAAGGAAAAGCCAAAAGCTAAAATAAAAATATAAAACAAACAATCAAATTTTTCAAAAAACTAAAATCTACTGCAAAATCAAAAACCAAAAATCAGAAACTAAAATCTAAAAACCAAAAACCAAAAGCCAAAAACTAGAAACTAAAATCTAAAAACTAGTAAAACAATCATCACCCTAGTCACATTGGCACAAATGCACATTGATCAAAGGAGTAAAAGAGGTTGGACTTAACAACAAGTGGTAATAACATGCCAAAAATTGTAGAGGGAAACTGAAGCGCCCGTGTTTCATGGATCGAAGATATGATGATCCGTTTTGCTCAGACCATTCAGTCGAGTTTTCAGGTTGGATGATGCTAGAAAAAAACTGGCAAGGTTGAAAGGATTGGTGTTTGAACAGAGTTTAGTCGGCTAGGGTGAGTAAACTTGAAGTGGGACGAACAAAGACGTTTTATTAGATTTGGGACAAGGTTACAAGACTTAACAAGAGAACTGGAAAATACTGAACAGGAAAATGAGATCTAAACCGGTTGGAAACCCTAGATCTAGCCGCTCAGTATGTATGTCTCCTTTCAGATCCCCGTCCTCTTGCACGCTCGTCGCCTTATATAGGCTCCCTTGTCCCGTAAGCCCTAATAATCGACCGACTCGTTGGGCCGACTCCTTGAGTGAGAGGTTTCAAATGGGCTTTCTAGGAAGTGGGCTCTTTTAGTCACCCAAGTCTCGTGTTCGAGATGGAGAGTAAACACGCGGGCGACTAAACTTGCTTGGCTAAATCTTGTTGTTTGATGGGCCTTGTGGAGGGATGTAATCCAGCTCCTACAATAAGTCCCCCCCCAGTTCACTTGTGGTCGTGGCAGTCGACCTCAGTGGATTTGTGGGTCAGGTTCATTCAAGTAACAAGATGTTGGTAAGCGAGGTTAGTCTCCCTTTGTCCAGGAGAGCACGTTTAGTCTCCCTTCGTGTGAGAGAGCAAGTTTAGTCTCTCGTTACTTGAGAGAGCTAGTTTAGTCTCTCGTCGCCTGAGAGAGCCAGTTTAGTCTCCCTTTGTCCAGGAGAGCATGTTTAGTCTCCCTTTGTCGAGGAGAGCATGTTTAGTCTCCCTTCGCCTGAGAGAGCTAGTTTAGTCTCCCTTCGGATGAAAGAGCAAGTTTAGTCTTCCATCGCTTGAGAGAACGTATGAGAGAGCGGGTTTAGTCTCCTTTTGTCCAGGAGAGCATGTTTAGTCTCCCTTTGTCGAGGAGAGCATGTTTAGTCTCCCTTCGCCTGAGAAAGCTAGTTTAGTCTCCCTTCGGATGAAAGAGCAAGTTTAGTCTTCCATCGCTTGAGAGAACGTATGAGAGAGCGGGTTTAGTCTCCTTTTGTCCAAGGGAGCATGTTTAGTCGTTCGAAGATGAGTGAAGAGCTGTGAGAGCCGTTTTAGTCGGCAATCTTGACCAAGTATAGGAGGCTGATTTTACTCGCCCACATACGCTGCGTAAAAGGCGCGTTTGCTCCCCTTCTCATACTCGTCAAAGTAAAAAAAGGGTTTGATCGAGTTACCGGACGGTTTTGGTCGGGTGGTTTTACGCAGGTGAGAGGCGGGTTTACTCTCCTTCGGGCATTTTACTCGTCCGCTCCTAGTAGCCAAAATAGGTGGGTTTACTCATCCTCTCCTTGGCGTGTTTCATTCTCCCATCGAGAGAGAGGCGTGGTCTCCGATGCGAGGAACCGTGGTTTGGTTCGATCAAACCGAAGATTAAAAACCTGGTTTCGTTTTCGGTAAACCGAGAATTTATCTTCGGTTTATCGACAAACTGAACCCAAGATCGCGACATTAGTGGGTAATTATACTGTTTAGTAGGCCCAAATAGGCCTTAGTAGCCCTAATTATGGCGTTTGGGAAGCGTGTCGTCGACTTTGCTATAAATAGCTCTCTTTTCCTCATTCTTCTCATTCTTCTCTGCAGATTCACAGGTACCTCTTCTCTCCCTTCTCTCTACTTTTGTCTTTCTCTCTCTCTAAATTGGTTCCTAAAAGGATTTCTCTGCGACTGATCATCGGGAATTGGGATCCTGAAGCGATTCCATGTCTTCTCGCGGACGATTAACTCGTGAAGAGAAAGGGAAAGGTATAGTCGCTACCCCGAGCCCGAAAGAAGGAGTCACGGCGAACGGCAGTCCGTTGGATGAGTTCAGTTTGGTTCACCGGGACGCCCTAAGAGGTTCCGAAGGCGTAACCTCGCCGCAGCGATTTCTAGTCGCCGACGACGCGACGAGTTCTGAGGCTGAAGCTTCAGAGAGTGACAGGGACGATGGAGACAGTGAAAACGACGGGGAGGATGAGCCGGAGAGTGAACACGACGGGGTAGGCGAACGTGAAGATGGAAATAGCGGGCAAGGAGAGCCGGAGGGCGAAGACAGAGGGAGAGGCAGACAACGAATACAGCGGAAGAGTAATGACTTGGAGACAAACGAATCGCAGTCGAGCCCTCCAAAGATCCCTTTCGATCAGATCGAATGCTGTCCGACGGTTTACCTTCCGGATGGGACCTTTGAGGAGCTCAATCCACTTCCACCAGAGATGTTGCGAGATCCAGAGGCTGAAGGGCAATCTTGGGGAAATATGTTCGGTACTTGCTCTACTCATGATTCTGTGAGAGCCTTACTAAAGCGCTACGGAAGTGTCGGCATCTGTTACATTCTTCCCTCCACCGAACAGCGGCCTTGGTCGCCTCCGATTGGCTATCAGACATTGTACGAGTCCTACTTTGGGGATCATACGAAACTGTGGTTTCCGATTCCGCGGTTGGTTACATCATACGTCTTTCGCCGGAACATCGCAATAAGTCAACTACTAAATGGGGCGTTGCGTATTGCTGTCATGTTGATGGTTTTGGCTGCGGAGATAGGCGTCACCATGAGCGTTCGAGTGTTCGAAGAGCTGACTTTTACGAAGGCTGAACCCAACTGCATCTTCTCGGTGAAAATGCGCTCGAGTTATAATGTTTTAACCGGTCATCCCCGCAAGACGAATGACTGGCAGCGTTCCTACTTTTACATCAGATCCGACGAGAACTCCTTTAAGGAACCTCCCGGAGAGAGTTTCCGGGTTCTTTGGAACAAACAGCTTGGTAGAGACGAATTAGTTAGACTTATCCGTTGCCTTCCAGTGATTTATGTTTTTCCCTTTTCTTTCTTTTTGCAGTGCGTCATCCGACTACGATCGCGTACCCGGAGAATTTCTTTGAGGCTGCGCAGAGGATCGCGACGCACAGCCATTTGCGTTGGCCGGATCTCAGCCGGGAGTGGATACGTCGCCGGCAAGCCAGTGTTGCGAGAGGTATATGTCGTTCCTCCTTTGTCTTAGAATGTTTTGTAATGATTATTTGGCCGACTCGCAAGTGTTTTGCTCGTCTTTGCAGCTGTTTGGGAGTCGAGACTACCGTGCGTACTCGGTCCCCGGAAGTCGAGGTTGAACTTGTTTACGCGGAAACAGCAGAGACTTTTGAACAAAGCAAGGAGGATGGATGGAGTGGCAGATCTGAGTTCTCTCTTGAAAGGTAGACTTCAGATGCTATCGAACAACAAGACGGCCTCCGTAGGCGCTAGTGGGGGCTCCCGTGCTCCGGACGAAGGAAACAGGAGAAAAGCTAATGAAGCCGTCGATGGGACGACTACGACCGCTGATACTGGTGCGCCTGTGGGAGGTGCAAGTCCTCCTGCTAAGGCTCCTAGGAAGAAGGGCAAGAAGGCGGGTAAAGGGAAGAAAAGATCTCGAGAGGCTGATGCTGACAAGGAGGCCGTTGCGGAGGATTGTGCCATTGATGAGGCGTTATCCAGCGAGCAGCCCAAAAAGAAGAGGAGGAAGAAGAAAGTTGTGGAGTCTTCCGCTGTTGGTAGCGTCGACCATCCCGAGTCTTCTCCAATCGGAAGCAAAGAACCAGCAGATTTCGGAGATGGTACCCGAGATGAAGTTATGGTGGACGAGGAAACTGCTCCTTCGACATTCTTGTCTAGTAGGAGGTCTCTATCTGAAGGATCCTTGGGTAAGCGGCCAGGATTGGATTTCGCCGACCGTGTAAACTTCTCGTATGACGAAGCCACCCCTTTGATATCCGACCCGCTCAGGTGTGCTGAGTTGCACAGTCTGATCCGTGGTGGAGCGAGAGGACTCCCGCCGGTGGAGGAGCTTTTCTTCAGGAACGAATACGTTGATGCCGCTTGGAAGAGTAAACAGGTAATACTCTTTATTTCATCGAGACTATCGAACTCTTTCTTTGTTAGCTTCTCTCTTTACTGGTTTTTGTTCTTCTTTGCAGAGTGACGCCAGCATGAATCTCTTGGTGGAGTTGTACGACAACACGTTGAAGCAAACAATGATCCAACTTGGGGCAGCGAACAAGCTTGCGCGAACCAGGTTGAACGTCATCGAGAGGATAAGAGAGGAGCAGAGGGCGGCTACCGAGAAGGTCATCGAGGAGAAGGAACTCCTTAGGGTCAAGTTCGAAGAACTTGAGGCCAAGCTCAATGCCGATCGTAACGCAAAGAAGGAGCTTGCTAAGGAGAAGGTTCGGCTGGAGAAGGCGAATGCAATCCTTGAGAAGGAGAAAACTGAGCTCCAAAATGAGCGGGACGCATCCGTGGGGAAGTTGGTATCGGAGAGGAAACGCTTGCGTGACTCGCGGTCTCTCGAGGTTACTCGGGAGAGAGCTAGAGTGGAGGCTGCAATGACCGACAAGGCGAACCGATGTTTCTCTCGTGTTCTAGATCGTCTCGCTCTCCGAGACGACTACGAACGGGAGAAAAATCTTTATGGGCAGGCTTTCGGGACGAGAAAGTGCTTGGAGATGATCAAAGAAGGTGGGACGGCGATCTCGCAAGACGTGATTAATCTGTTCATTGAGGAGGAGAAGACTCATCAAGCCGGCATGGTGAGTAAAGGTTTTGTTCCGCTTACTGAAAGGGACCTTGTTCTTTCTCCGCTCGTTCTCCCTTCTCCGTTCGTGAACGTGGAATCTACTGCGATGCTAGACTCTTATGGTTCCAACCTTGATCTGATTGGTCCGGATAGCGCCTCTTTGTTAGTAATGCCCAGCGACTCCCTTGCGACCACTAATGCTGGTAAGTCTGCTCCGCCACCGGCGACTGTGCCGTCAGTCTCTCAACAACAGGTTGAACCGCCCAAGAATCCTGATCCGGAGGTCGACGAAGGCGCAGTTCTTGACGGGGGAGCAGGTTCCAAGGATAGAGTTGTGGTGTCTGATACTTCTTCTGAACACGAAGAGGAAGATGATCGGTCTGTTGAGGTTCCCCGAATCGTCCCGAGTGTTGGAGACTCTTCTTTAGTTCAGGAGGATGATGGAGTTTTGGGGACGCAAGACTTGCCGACGGCTGTTCAGGACCCAGGCGCTACTGTGGATGGGATGGCTTCGGATCCTGCAGTTCCGAACGATGAAGCCGGAGAGAAGAACGTCGACGGTTTGGTGACCTGATCTCCGTGTGTTGTATCTTTATATATGTCTTATTTCGAACTGTTTCTGGTCTGGTGGACCACCTTTTGTTGTATTTTAGACATATTTATCGGTTAGACGCTGTCTAGGCGGTCTTTAAAACTTGGATGTTTTGTTTTAAGTATCAAGAATGTTTTTCTTGAAGTACTGTTTTCATCCTTGTACGCATTGCTATGTTCAATTGTCAAGGTTTCCAAGTATTGTTCCGAGAAATATGAGCGGTGGGAAAAGGTTCGAGATCCGTTTTTAGTGATTAAAGGAGCTTTTAGTCGGCCAAACTGTTTACTCGTTATTCAAAAAAGGAAGTCGAATTTCACACTTTTAGTCGGTCAACACCGTGTCGGCGTAGGTGACAGACGACTATGATATCCTGCGACACAATGTCTGATCAGGACGCGGTCGCGTTGTGGATCACGAGTACCCACATTCGGTTCAGTGGAGAGAATGTGGATATCGATAAGTCTTAAGATATTTTTAGACTTTGGTTTTGTTATGGCTGCGCCTGTTAAGGCTGCCTACGTACCTCGATAGAGGATCAAGCCACCCGTAGTTCCTAGTTCTCGAGTAAAAGTGGCTTTGAATAGCGCATTTACTCGAACGAGTATAAGTGACTTATGAAAGTGCATATACTCGATTTTTTTTTGTTTTAGGGTATAGCTGCGCCTGTTAAGGCTGCCTACGTACCTCGAAAAAGGATCAAGCCATTCGTAGTTCGTTGTGACCGAGAAAAAGTGGCCGTGAATAGCGCATTTACTCGGACGAGTGGAAGTGACCTTAGAGGTGCATCTACTCGTTTTTTTTTTTTTTTTTTTTTTTTTTTTTTTTTTTGTTTTTTTTTTTTTATGGATAGTCTACCCCAACCGAAAGTCGAGTAAGTAATAAGTTGGTGTTTTACTCGGCTTGCAGTATGAGTACCTAGGAGTAGAAACGTCGGAGATTGATGGAGTTCCAGGCGCGCGGGACTTCTTCTCCGGTTGACGTTTTAAGTCGGTAAACTCCTGGTCGGACGACTTTGATGATTTTATAAGGTCCTTCCCATCTGGCTCCTAGCTTACCAGCGTTAGTTTCCTTTGTGTTCTCGAACACTTTTCTTAGAACCAAGTCTCCGAGATCGAGTTGCCTTGCTTTGATCTTCTTGTTGTAATAAGACTCGATCTGGTGCTGATAGTTCTGGATTCGAAGCAAGGCTTGATCTCTCCTTTCTTCTAGCTCGTCTAGAGCGTCGAGGAGCATGTCTTGGTTGAGTTCAACATGCTGGGGCATCTTAGAGCGCCGGAGGCTACTGACGTTGACTTCGGCGGGTGCCATTGCTTCGACTCCGTAGGCGAGAGAGAAGGGTGTAGACTTAGTCGCACCACGTGGTGTGGTTCGATGACTCCAGAGAACGCCATCGAGTTCGTCGGCCCAGTGCCCCTTCTTAAGGTCCAGGCGCTTCTTGATGCCGTCGACTATCAGCTTGTTCGAGGACTCGGCTTGGCCGTTTCCCTGGGGATAACGAGGGGTGGAGGGACTTAATCTGATGTTCCACTTCCTGCAGAACTCCTTGAAGTTACCAGACATGAATTGAGATCCATTATCGGTGACGATCTCGTAGGGTAGACCGTGGCGACAAATGATGTTTTTCCAGACGAATCCACGAACTTCTTTGTCGGTCACCTGAGCAAAGGCGTCGGCCTCTATCCATTTGGTGAAGTAGTCAGTGAGGACGAGAACAAAACGTCGCTGACGAGAATTAGGCAGTGGACCTATTATATCCATCGCCCATCTCATGAACGGGTACGGTGCGGTTGATGTGCGCAGCATCTCGGTGGGGCAATGGATACTCGGTGCGTGTCGTTGACATTTGTCACAGCGGCGGGCGTAACGCTCACAATCCGTGTTCATCGTTGGCCAGAAGAAGCCTGAGTTCTTGATTTTTAGCGCTAGAGCGCGTCCACCAGAGTGATTTCCCCCTGCGCCTTCATGGGTTTCGGCCATGACTCGTCGTATTTCGTCGCCGGCGATGCATTTCAGGAGAACCTTAGATGCAGTCCAGCGATGGAGTTCACCATTAGTGACGACGTAGTGTGCGCTTCGCATTTTTAGTCGTCTAACGGCCCATTTCTCGACAGGAAGCTTCCCATTGCTGAGGTAGTCGATGAACTCCGTCCTCCAATCCGTTGGTGCGTCGTCAACTCCCGAGGTCGTCACGTCGGTGATGGAGGAGATAATGGCAGTTGAATCCTCCGCTGGATCGATACTCGGTCGTTCGATACGATGTATTGGGATAGTGCGCTTGACCTGATCTCGGAGTTTGCTACCAAGGGCGGCTAGAGCGTCAGCGCAGACGTTTTCCCCGCGCGGAACCTTGGTGAGTTCGAAAAACTCAAATTCTGCTGCCAGGGATTGGACCAACTTCAGGTATGCATCCATTCTATCGTTGCGGGCGTCGTAGTCTCCACTGAACTGGCTAGCGACTAACTGGGAGTCGCAGTACGCGCTTACTCGCTTTGCGTGGACTGCCTTCGCAAGGCGGAGTCCGGCGATTAAGGACTCGTACTCAGCTTCGTTGTTAGATGCTGGGAAACCAAAACTGAAAGATTGTCTGATTAACTCGCCTGTTGGTGACTGCAACTGAACTCCGGCTCCGGAACCTTTGTTGGTTGATGATCCATCTACGTGGAGGATCCAGTTTGAGTTTGGGATAGAAAGATCTTGTTCGAGTTCAGGGGCTAGTTCGATCAAGAAGTCTGCGAGGACCTGAGACTTCGCCGCTGTGCGATTCTTGTAAATGATGTCGAGTTCTCCAAGCTCTATAGCCCACTTGGTTAGTCGACCTGATCTATTGGTGTTCTGAAGGATGGTTCGGAGAGGTTGATCTGTCAGCACCTCAACAGAATGAGATTGGAAATACGGACGGAGCTTCCTCGCTGCTTCGACGACGGCGAGAGCCATCTTCTCCAGAGTCGGGTATCGCGTTTCAGGTCCAGTCATGCGCCTACTCGTATAGAAGATGGGCTTCTGCTCTCCGCGGTCTTCCTTGATGAGGACGCTGCTAACCGCCGTGGAGGAAACGGCGACGTAGAGGGAAAGAATGTCACCGACTTCTGGTTTAGCCAGTACAGGAGGAGTAGTGAGGTATTGTTTTAGCTGCGCGAATGCTTCTTCGCACTTCTCGTCCCAGATGAACTTTTTATTCCCCCGCAGGAGATCATAAAATGGAAGGCACCTATCAGTTGATCTGGAAATGAAGCGGTTGAGGGCGGCGATTCGCCCTGTTAGGCGCTGGACCTCTCTGCTGTTCTTCGGACTCGGGAGGTCGAGGACCGCCGTGATCTGCTTCGGGTTTGCTTCAATGCCTCGCTGCGTAACTATGTACCCAAGGAACTCGCCAGAAGTTACTCCGAAAGTACACTTAGCCGGATTGAGCTTCATACCGTACTTGTTTAGGGTCGAGAAGCAGTCGCGTAGGTGGCCTAGGTGGTCGGCGGAATGTCTGGATTTGACGAGCATGTCGTCGATATATACCTCCATGGTCTTACCGAGCTTGTCGGCGAACATTCGGTTGACCAACCGCTGGTAAGTCGCTCCCGCATTCTTCAAGCCGAATGGCATTACCTTGTAGCAATAGGTACCTCTATCCGTGATGAAGGCCGTCTTCTCGCGGTCGTCGGGATGCATCATTATCTGGTTGTATCCAGAGAATGCGTCCATGAACGTGAGCATCTCGTTTCCCGCAGTGGACTCGACCAGTCGGTCGATGTTCGGGAGGGGATAGCTGTCCTTGGGACACGCCTTGTTGAGGTCCGTAAAGTCGACACACACGCGCCACTTTCCGTTCTTTTTCTTGACGACCACAGGGTTTGCTAACCACTCCGGATAGCGGACCTCTGTGATGGAACCAGCGCTGAGTAGACGTTCGACTTCTTCGATGACTGCTTTCGACCTATCCGGGCCCAGCTTGCGTCGCTTCTGTCGGACGGGCTTGAATGTCGGATCGACGTTGAGTTCGTGCGTCGTGATGGAGGGATCTATTCCTTTCATGTCCGACATCGACCAAGCAAATGTCAGCACATTTTCTGCAAGAAACGTAAGAAGGGATTGACGCATGTCGTCGGATAGGTAAGCGCCAATGCGTACAGTTCTACTCGGATCGTTGGTGTCAATAGGCAACTCGACGACGTCTTCTTTCTTCGGACAGACTTTAGAACTCGGGGGAGCAATGGAATTGACGTGGGAAGGCGCGCGCTGCAGCTTGATTGTGGTGATTAACAAGTCGCGTGCGGCTTGTTGGTCGCCACGCAGGGTTTTTATCGTCCCATCTGCTCCTGGAAATTTGATGCACTGATGATAGGTGGAAGGGACGGCTTGCATTGAGTGGATCCAGGGAGTTCCCATGATGGCGTGATAAGGAGCCTTAGTATTGACGATGGCGAACTTGACAATACGAGTAACGCCGCCGGCTCGCACAGGAAGTCGGATTGTTCCAAGGATAGTTTCGGAAGAGCCGTTGAAGCCGGTTAGAGTTCTAGAGGATGGCTTGATATCGCTGATGTCGATGCCCATCTTGTCGAGCGTTTCTCGAAATACGAGATCGACGGAACTTCCTGTATCGATGAGAACCTTCGTGACATCGTACTCGCCAATGCCGAGGACGACTAGGAGGGGATCATTGTGAGGCACATGGATTCCTAGCGCGTCGTCTGGCGAGAAGCTAATTGGGGGATGGCTCGGTGGTCTTGATGGCCATCGCTGAGATGACACGGCTTGGCGACGATGGTCCTTCACTGAACGAACCGAGTTTCCACATGGAGGGGAACCGCCCATAATGACATTCATCCGCGCAGGCGGGCATGCTTTCTTGTTGAGGAGGGAACGTAAGTCAATGGTAGACTGGACATTGTTGGACGACGGTGGTGGCTTCTCCCCCCCTTTGTTCTGCTCCAAGCGTCTATGTAGGTCGGTTGGCTTGGAGCGGTTCAGCTTGACGCGCAAGTCGCATGAGTTAGCGTTGAGGACGTCCCTTAGGTCGGGGACGGCGTCTGGCGTCTTAATGTCGCTATCTATTGAGATTCGCCTCGACTTTGCTGCGTCTAATGTCGCCCTGAGGTCCGAATGGTCACCTCGCGCTTCAGCCTTTCGTTTGAGAAGGAGGAACCTCAGGTCCTCCGGCTGAGATGAATCGTCGCACTCGTCATCGGACGAATCGTCCATCTTGGAGAGGATGACTTCTATGCGTCTTCGATTAGCTGGCTGCTCTTCATCGGCGGAGGAGTCACCTTCGCAGTCTTCCTTTGGGGCTTTGTCTTCCACTTTTGGGCGGCCTTCGCCTTGTCGCCCCTTTCCGTTGGCTTTTCGTTGAGCTTTCTTTTCCTTGTTTTTGCTCCAACTTTTACCGTTCTTCGGTTTTGGTTTCGGAGGTTCGATCTTCAAGTCGCCGCTAGATAAGGATGCCAGAAACTGTGCGTAGAGCGACTTACATTCTGAAGTATCGTGTCCTTTAACATCGTGGTACTTGCAATGCTTGGTGAGGTCCGTTCCTCGAGACTGGCCGGCCAACGGAGTGGATTGCGTCGAACAAACTGCGCTGGAGGGTTCGCCTGGTGAGTCCGCTTCTCTTTCCCATTTGTGCCACCCCTTTTCTCGTACCATGAGCGTTGAGACAGGGACGTTGTTTTCATCGACGATATACATGAAACCGTTCTTACGGCTGTTCTTGTCGCCAGAAGCATGCTGGCGTGGTTCCATGCGAGCGTCAACGTTTTTAGGCGCCGCAGGTTTAGCCGCGTTGTTCAGCTTACTGATGATCGCCTTAGTATCTTCCTCCATGCGGATGAAGTTGTGGGAGCGGGCGATGGCGTCCTGAAGCGAGGTTGTCGGGTTCTGGTACAGGTCTTCACGGAACTTTGAGTGAACCCACAGAGTGTTCATCAAGGCGTCGATAGCGATCTCATCGGGTATTGCTACTCTTGACACCACAGTTTTGAACTTTTCCATGTAGTCGCGTAGGCTTTGGTCCTTGGCTTGGGAGAGGTTCCACAGGCTTGAAGCTGTTGCGCTACGCTTCGTGAACATGATGTATGTTTTAAGGAAGGCGGCTGAGAGGTCGCGGAAGCTCGCGATTGAGTTTTCCTCGAGCTGAGAGAACCAGGTTAAGGCCTGCTCGTGAAGCGTCTCGACAAACAGCTGACAGTAACCAGCGTCCTTTTCGTCGTCTGAGAAACGAGCTCTGGCCATAGCGATGTTAAAAGCCGTCATGTGTTCTACAGGGTCGCCGCCCGGTTTGTACTCTGGAAGGCGCAGCTTCTCTATCTTGCGAAGAGGAACGTCCGTCAGAGCGCTGGTGAAAGGCGTTCTAGAAGTTGCGGCGAGTACGCTTTCGATCTGCGGAGCAGCGCTGATGGCTTGGTGGATCTTAGAACTCATCTGTTGAAAGTTGAGTTTGAGCTCTGCTATCTCGCGGGTGTTGGCAAGATCCGCTCCCGCTCGCGTCGCTTCCGTTGCGACGGGTTCGTTTGGTTCTGATTCCTCCGAAGCGCGGTCGCCTGCTGGTGCGGTAGGGTTGGTGGCGAAAAGCTGACGACGAATCGGTTGGTCGCTTGTCTGTCCAGCCGGCGCAGTAAGGACGGCGACTAGGGCAGCGAGGCGTTCGTTAGTGGCCTTTTGAACTTCGTCTTGCTGGGCGAGTCGGGCGAGGACGGAACTCATGAAATCTGGATGGACTGGTGGAGGAGCTGCAGGCGTAGGGGTTGGTTCGTCGCCTGGAGCGTCGGAGGTAGTGCCGTCTTGAGCCATGTCAAGATCTGGGAACGTTACTTTGCTCTAGCCCCACGGTGGGCGCCAATTGTTTGAACAGAGTTTAGTCGGCTAGGGTGAGTAAACTTGAAGTGGGACGAACAAAGACGTTTTATTAGATTTGGGACAAGGTTACAAGACTTAACAAGAGAACTGGAAAATACTGAACAGGAAAATGAGATCTAAACCGGTTGGAAACCCTAGATCTAGCCGCTCAGTATGTATGTCTCCTTTCAGATCCCCGTCCTCTTGCACGCTCGTCGCCTTATATAGGCTCCCTTGTCCCGTAAGCCCTAATAATCGACCGACTCGTTGGGCCGACTCCTTGAGTGAGAGGTTTCAAATGGGCTTTCTAGGAAGTGGGCTCTTTTAGTCACCCAAGTCTCGTGTTCGAGATGGAGAGTAAACACGCGGGCGACTAAACTTGCTTGGCTAAATCTTGTTGTTTGATGGGCCTTGTGGAGGGATGTAATCCAGCTCCTACAATTGGGTGCATTTGGAAGTGGAGTTGATCGAAGTCCGTTAGGATCGGATTGAATGAACTCATGGTCAGAATAAAGCTAGGATCTATGTTCAGAAAATGTTAAAAAATTTAGACAAGTGCTGTTGGATTCAAACTAAATGGCTGAGCTTGTCGGCTAGATAGCGATTGTCGAAAATTAGACAAACGGTTGATATTATTGGCCGAACTAGGACGAGATGATTTGGAAAAAGTCAATCTGATTCAGACAAAACAGTTGATTATCGTTATGGATAGTCAATTTGAGCTTGTGCACCTACGTAAATGAGGTTGGACTTAACGACAAGTCAATCTCACTTTCTGGCAGCGTGGAAAATGATCGGGAACGGTTTCTTGGCAGTTCGTTGCGCCTAAACCGCCCAACTATCTGTTTAATCATTCCTTGTTTATTTCTTCATTTTCCTTCACGAAAATCCAAAGGCAGAAAGAAGAAAAAATTATGGAGAGAAAAGTCCGATAAATAGAGAAATTTTGAGCTTTCAATGGATCGATCATGTCCAAGGCTAGAACGATCCCTGTTGGGGAACATTCGAATGTTTGAGATATCTAATGAAACGAGCGCAAGAGGTGTCAGGAAGACTGAATCAAACTGAAACATAGTGACTCTTACGACAAGGTGAGTGTGTGACCGTAGCCTAACATATTGAATCGTAGTCTGAATGCTTTGAGTTTGTTATGTATTGATTGCTTGTCTAATTAGAATTATATGCACTGTTCTGGCTTGGATCGAGTAATCAGTTCCTTCCATTGATGCGACCGGATCAGTGATAGAATAGGAATATTCTTATAACAACTTAGTTACGATATTCTTGTATATATGAGATTGTATAGATAAGAACTCTCCTGATTTTGTGTAACTGATTGGCTATTTAAAAGCTTGTGAATAAAACGTAAAACTCAGAGGAGTTTAATCAACTTTAAATCAGTCTGTGTGCTTAGAGCCTTACGACCTGCTAAGGTATGACTGGATTGTCAGATAGCTCTTTTTCTTCGAACGGTTACGTTGATCAAGTAACCAACTGGATGATAAGCATGTCCAACTATCTGATTCACTGACTTATTGCTTGAACTTGGGTTTTTATCTATCTAAATTTGTTTTTATTTTAGTTTTATGTGAAAATAATTCTAAATTTGGAAAACTTGGAAATGGCCTAAATCTGTTCGAAGAAGTCGGTTTAGACTCATACTGACGGTACGAAAGGTTAGGTCGGATCCTTTCACAAACACTTATCCTATAAATTGCTCATTTTTGTTAGTCAATTGTAACATGTACTCAACTTTTTTGATACATCTCAGTGATGCATATCAATGATCAGTTCTAACTATGTGCTGTTGATGCTCAATTGAACTAATCATTTAACTTAGTACCCCAAGCCTATTTTAGCCATAAATGACATAAGACACTTCAGTTTTTTTTAACATAGTAATAGGTTAGAAACAAAGAGTTTAATTACAATCAAAAGAGATACAATATATAACAGATGAATATACACTTGAGCAGGAATTTTCAAGACAGTGAGAATCAAATCAGGACAATATGAGACGAAGTATCTCACCAGAATACTTGAACGATTTATCGGTTTCTTCCAGACAATGATTCTTTTCTTCTCTGGTCCACCCCTCGGCAACTTTATTCAGCTTTTCCCTCACGTTCTGCAACAACTGGGAAAGCTCGCCGTCCCATTTGTAGAACTCGAGTTCTCTACCGTCGAGTATTTTCCCCGCTACCTTTCTCCCAATCATTCGGCCGCCGGCACTGTGGGCGAAGTAGATGTTGTAGAAGTGACAAATAAAACCTTGAGGATCCTTTTCTGCTAAATCCTTTAGATACTGAGAGTATGCTTTACCAAGATCAGTTGGTTCTGGAATCTTGTAACCTTGTTTCTTGAACCAATCCAAATCAATGGCTAATTTCTCAGATCTTTCCAATCCCGTGTTCTTGAATTCAGCATCTACAAGAAGAAAAAAAACATTTTAGTATTCAAAATATTAAACTTAACAATTACAAAAAAAACTTACAAGCTGGGGAGGTAGCTTCTTCTTCAAGCATGTCATAAACCAATTTACTATCAACCAAAAACCTCAAGTAACCATCAACAGTGGGTTCCCATAGAGAGACGGGACGCTCCTCGGGAGATTTGGTCTCTTTCTCTCCTTCCTTGGCTTGATCTCTCGTGTGGAGTTTCATTGCCACAAACCTCATCTCCTCCACAAACCCTTTCGATTCTCCTGGATATCTCTTTTTCTGCTTCTCTGATGCTGCCGTCGTGGATGATGCAATCACCACCGAGCTCTTGTTCGTCGACATCCTTAGATTGTGAATCCCAGCAGGGCGAGAGAGAAGTAGTGGTTTTGGTGAGGAGAAAGCGAATTTGAATCTGGTGAGTTGTGGGTTCTTGAAGATGGTTAGGGATGGAGAGATCGGAGGTAAGTAAGCCATAGTTTGATAGAATAAAGTAATTGGTTTCAGAAGGAGGCACGCAATGTGTTGCGTTGAAGAAATAGAGAAGAGAGAGGGACACACAATCAATCACCCAATTGAATTTTTAAAATAGGTTAATTAATAGTAATTCAGCAGCAAGAAGTTGTCGGCTAATTTTCCATTAATAGGAAAAGTCCAATGAGGACAGTGCAAATGTGGTGATGCCTTAAACCCAACGAAACCCAATAACGATTGCATTAAAAATTAAAGCTAAAAGGCCCAGAGATACACCAAATTGAAATAAATAGATAAAGTTTGGCTAGACAACCGGATGATTGGTTGGACTGTAAAAAATAATTTAAGCTTTAATTTTAAACTTCCAGCTTTTAAAATCACTAATCATGTTTTGTATCATCATCAATACAATTAACACAGCAGCTATTTTTTTAACATTGCCATGATTTTCTTAAGTATTTACAAACAGTGCCATTCCTAAATTAACGGTAAACATATTGTTACTTATCATCTAGTCTAGACCACTTATGTGTTGGGGTCAGGATACCTCTGTATAATTCAAAAAGAAAATTTATTAAAAAAACTTGATTCCATAGTAGTATGAAAAATAAATACAACGATAATAAATCAATTATTCTTACAATATAAATTATTTTATGGCCCAGTATTGTTGAAGAAGCCCAATTTTCTTGTTCTTTCTAACCAAAAATTGGTGGGAACGGATATAGCCACAAATAGTATTCAGATAGTATTGCACAAATTTTTTTTTTTTTGATGACCCAGATCTCCGGTTCGCTAATTGGACGACCGACTATCCACCCGATGACCCGCATGTTAAATTTGCGCAGTGGCCGGGGTTCGAAGCTGGGTGGCGGGTGCCTCAGCCGAGGTTCCTTTACCACCAGGCTACGAAGCCCGGTTAGTATTGCACAAATTACAACTCACATTTGGAACACTTTCTTTGTATAGACATGTATACGATTCGGGCTGAGGCACCCGCCACCCAGTTTTTGTAATTCTTGGAGCTCCAAAAGAATTACAGTGTTATTCTTTTTCACCAAACTTTTATTTTTGCTAAAGATTGATGCTAAACTTAATGAGAAACATGTCATATAGAAACAATTCGGGCCATCATCAGTGATACAAAATTTGATGCCAAAAAAAGGATTGATAAAAATTCCAAATTTAGTGAAAGAAGATACGTCAGAAAAAAAGACATGCTTGTGGAAAAAAAATGTTAGAATGATTTTACAGTTTGGTGCACGAAAGAGAACAATTTTAAAGTTATTCAAATCGAAGTGGGGATCGTGGATTGAGGAACAGTTCAAATCTATACAACTGTATTTTTTTCATCGGATGAATTTTTAACTGTATCAATGTATTGGAAATGCATTTTTATTTTGTTTTTAAAATTTTATTTGAAGCACAAGCCATGTGTCAAAATATAATTGGCCATGTGACTTGTGCTTTATTATATAAGGGATTTAAAATCGGGAGCATTGATTTATTTTTGAGATTTTGTTCCTAATTATAAGGAAACTAAATTACAACACACATAAAAGGCTCTATCAGATGAGTTCATTATTCTCTTCTCTAATTCGTAGACATCTTTTTTTTAAAAAATTAAAATGAGTGTAGGGAAGTAGTTCAAAGAGTCATAGACATGTTGAAAAAATAAATAAGCCAATTTCCAAAATAAAAATATTAAAAAATAAATAAATAATATGAGACAATTTAAGAAAGATAGTATTTTATAATGATTATTTTGAAATATTAATTATTATAGTTTCTCTTTAAGTAAATGGGATAAAATCTAAACTGAAATCTTTAATATTAAAACTAGAATATTTTTAACAAAGATTATGGAAAATAGAAACTTTTAATATATCCCTCCAAATTCTCATTATAAACAAAATATTTTCACTATGTAAAATTATATTCACATAGTAATATATTGATTTGTATATTATCAAGAAAATCCAATAAAATGCATAGTTATAAACTTCAAAACACTCAAATTATTCTTTAATTATTAAGTGTATATTTAAAACGGTTTTAAGATGATAACAATCTTACTATTTTATTTATAAATCTATCATTAAAAATAAGTTTAGTTCATTTACTTTTCAAATACAAGACATATTGTATTAACAGATTTAAGCTTCAAAATATCAAGAACCATAAACCGAACTAAAGCAGAACAAAAGAAAAACGAAACAAAAAAAAGAAATAAAAACTGAATAAATATTTACAAACATTTTAATACTTCATATATCTCTAAAACATAACCTGAAACAAAATCGGAACCAAATCGAGAAACGAATGGATATTTAATGATCCAAAATACAGCTTATATACCTCAAATATTAATATTCTTAGTTTATGTTATTTTGTCGAAAATATTAACTATATTTTAGTTTAAAATTTAACAAATATTTTAAAATTTTTAATTATACACCAGAATATACAAAAGGGATTAGGGAAAATTTGGAGATATACACTCAAAAAAGATTAAAATTTGAAAACTACACTATTGTTTAAGTTTTTGGATAAATACACTCATGTTAATATAAATTTACCATATTGTCCAATCTTAATATTTCTAAATTCCTATTTTTTTATATTTAAAATAACGGTTTTACATAAAAAGATTGTTTTAAAAAAATATTTAGAATATCTACACAATATCTTTTTAATATATCTTACACTTTTAATTATTCTGAGAAAAAAAAAACTCAAGATGACGTCTAGACTCCATCTCCATTTCTGACTTTTTTCTCTAGTTTCCCAGATTCTTCTTCTCTTCTCCTTAGAAGGTTTGTTCATATTGGCTCAAACAAATTTATAGGGTCTCAATGTCACGTAAAAATATAACAAGCCGATGAATGATTATTAGCGTTTTAAATGTTGTTAGATCATACCAGTGGCGAACCTACGTAACGTAGGGAGGAGGCAGCTGCCCCCACAAAACTCTACAAAAAAATAATTTTCCATTAGAAACAACAAGCGTTTGGTAGCATAATTGGTCTCAATCGTCTGTTTGCCCCCACTAGGCCACGGTTCAAACCCCACCCAAGCTGTTTCTTTCCTTTTATTTATTTTATGTCCCCACAAATTTTTTTCTCTAGATTCGCCAATGGATCATACCATTTCAAAATCAAACAAATTAACCACAAATATGAATATACATTTAGAATTTGTTTGATAGAAAAGATAATGACTTCTAGGAAAAAATAATATTTTATAGAGAATGCAAACAAACGTAACTTGTTTATATAAGGTTAAGAAAATAAAATAAAATATTTATAAACTTCATGATAAAGTCAAAAAAAATCATAATTGTTTATTTTATAATATTTTGGTATTGTAAAATTTGAAATTGTAAAATAACATATTTAAATCAACACACAAATTTAACTTAGATATTAATAATTATAAAAAATATTCTTATTAATTTCAAATTTATATCTCAATTATTGAAATATCTAATCTGGGTAAAAAAGTCAATTCATATTTTAAAAAGTGTATTTTTCAAAACTTAAAATATGAGGTATAATTTTCAAATTTCAAACTGTTAGTGGAGTAATTTACAAATTATCCCGAAGGATTATCCTATTACTTTTATCCGAAATATTTAAATTTATCCTAATTTTCCGATAGAACTGAAACAAATGAATATTTTTTCATATATTAAAATTTACTTGAGCTATCCGATATTTATCTAAAATGTGATATTTACACAAATTATTTGAGATTATCCAAAAAACGAGAACCAAACCAGAACATAACTGAACTTGAAATTTTATCGGATTCGTCTCATTATTACCCAAATCAAACTCAATTGATAAATAACTGAACATTTTCTATTTCTTATGACCCAAAAAAAAGAAATACAAAACATAACAGAACCGAAAACCAAAAAAACAATTTAAAACCTAACAAAAACCTAAACATATTTGTGAACAAATAAACAACTTAATATATTTGTCAGCAGTACTTATCCCGCACTTTTAAAGTGTGAATCAAAATCTAGTTAGTTTTTAGAGGTACAACCAAGAAAAAAATGGTTATAACAGCTTTATTTTCTAAAACCACATCTTTTTAACCACATCTTTTTAGCTGTAGTAAACTTTAAGGTTACATCACTTAAATTAAATAAAAAATTCTATGGCCTAAATTCTACAGTAAATTTTTTAAGTTACAATCCAAGCGGTGCCGGAAGTTCTCGACTTTACTATCACCGCCGGTACGAATATTGTGGTGCCTCAACAAGATAAAAATACATTCGCTTATGGTAGCAACTTTTTTAAAAAGATCAAGGGCATCATCTCGAGCATAATACAATTATAAGAACATAAGTTTATATGATGAAAGCAGTGTGACTGTTAGAATTTTAAATTCTTTTGGCTAACATGATAAAAATATCAATGGGAATACACAAGTAATATATGTATTTAATCAAATGCAAAACTAACTTAAAAGAGTTATAATTTAATATTTATTCCTTATGATAAATAAAAAAATCAAGAATTTATTTTACGATTCTATCATTTGAAAGTTTACATTGGACAGAAAAAAATTTATGACAAAAACTTTAAAATGGCTATTTAGAAGAATTGTCTTATATCAAAAGTAATATGTATTTTGGCTAATGAAAAAAAAAATATAGGTGGTTATTTCAGAGAAACATATGCAACGCTATATAAATAAACAATCCAAATTCATGCAATAAAATAAGAGATCTAATTAAGAAAATATAATATTAGTTTGAAAAATCTTTATTTTAGTTTATATGTATAAATTACAAATAAATCACAACTAAAGAAAATTTTAAAATTAAATAGTAATAGTTTGTATTATTTTTAATAGAAATATTGATAAATCTTCATAAAAAAGTTTACTGGTTATGTTCATTTATGCAACTCTGAAACGACAATAACCCTTTTTGTAAAAAATTAATTAATTTCACATAGTTTTTAAAAAAATACTATTATACAAGATAATAAAGCAAACAAAAATAAACTAATAAAATTCTATGGAGCAATATATAATATGAGCTTATAAAGGATATGGTCAACCGTAATTTGCGATATAGCTTAAGACCACATCTAAGGAAATCATAAAATAGATCAAACAACATAATGTTTGATCATTTCAGTTTATCATATCATCGAATAGTCAAGCAACCGGATAAGAACCATACTGAGCAAGACCACACATGCCTTGAGGCCACTCTACATCTCTACGGAATCTGATGTATCCATCCTCTCCCCAAGTCTTACCCCAAGAGTTCTTAGCCAGCCAATACTTGGTCCCTTCCGGGCTCGTCCCGTACCCAACAATAGTCACCGCATGGTTCATATCTGTACCACAGTTAGGCTCATCGTACACTCCGCCTGTGTATTTTTCAATGGTATCGGACGCAATTCCAACAGAGACGGGCTGTCTGGATACTGCCTGGAGCAAAGCACGCTCGTTGTTGTGTGGAACGTATTGGAAACCTCTGACCTGCATGGAGGCTGGGTCCTCGACCTCGCACATTCCGTCTTCCTCTGCGTAAGGGTATTCTTCATCTCCAGTAATTCCGTTTTGTGCTATGTAGTTGAAAGCTTTATGCGGCAATCCTCCCCTGCAACCATCGTTAGATTTATCACAATCTATAAGTTGCTGTACGGATAGTGGGATGAGGGTTCCTCCGTGAATCTTTGTCAGACCTTCCACCGCTGCAATCGCTGAGAACGCCCAACAAGAACCTGCATGCGCATATAATGATTATTTCATTGTTAGAAACCTAGAATGTGTTGAACTATATAATAATATCTCTCCTTAGTTCATATTAACATTAGTTAGTTATCTATTACACAAAGAGATGTAACATCGAAGAGATGTAACATCGATCATAAGTTAGTTATTTATGTTATTACACAAAGAGATGTGACTCTTGATGTTAAGAGGTGTGTCTCTTAGCTTGATGATTCGATCTCTATATAAAGATCAATCATTTGATGTAACAAAACACATACACAAGAATCTCAATAATAAAAAGCATTTCAGAGAAGTTACATCATTTTCGTAACCATCTGAAATAAGTCTGTAACATCTATTTTATTCTTTCTCTTAAACTCGTTGTGTAACACAAGCGGTTTGTAAAAGATTAACATGGTATCAGAGCTTTACGGTTGAGAGGACAACGAAAAAAGCACTAGTAAGAGAAACACTTGGCGTGGAGAAAAGGAGGCTAGAAGATTCTGTCATACGTTACATCGGAAGCATACAAAACGATGAAGAATCAAGTAATCCCCATATTTGATGGTGAGAAGTACAACTTCTGGAGCATTAAGATGACAACCATTCTCAAGACCAGGAAGTTATGGTCTGTGGTTGAAGAAGGCGTAGCAGCCCCACCAGCACAAGTGGATGAAACCCCTGAGACAGCAAGGGTAAAATCGCTTAGAGAAGAAGCGATGGTGAACGATACGATGGCTTTGCAAATCTTGCAAACTGCCGTATCAGATGATATCTTCTCACGGATTGCAGCAGCAACAACATCGAAAGAGGCGTGGGATGCATTGAAGGCAGAGTATGAAGGCTCTCCTCAAGTTTGTTTGATTCGACTTCAAACGTTGCGAAGGGAGTTCGAAAATCTGAAGATGGATGAGAATGAAGACATCAAGGTCTTCACAGATAAGTTAGTTGCTTTGGCAAATCAATTAACTTATCATGGAGAACAAAAGTCAGATGTTCAACTCATCCAGAAGATACTCATCTCTCTCCCAGCCAAGTTCGATAGCATTGTCAGTGTGTTGGAGCAAACAAGTGATTTGACTTCAACAAAGATGGCAGACTTGATCGGGATCTTGAAGGCTCATGAAGCAAGGCTGGCTGTAAGAGAAGAAAGCACAAGTGAAGGAGCATTCGATGCTCGTGTTAAACAGAAAAATTCTGGTGTTACTCACAACAACTCAAAGGGCCATGGAGGTAAGAAGTGGTGTAAGGTTTGCAAGAAGAACAACCACAACGAGAGTGAGTGTTGGAGAAAACAAAACAAGGATGATCCAGAGAAGGATCACAAGAGTAACAAGAAGTGTTACAACTGTGGTAAGGAAGGCCACTTCGCAAAGGAGTGCTACTCAAAGAAAAAGGAGAAAGCACATCTAAGTCTTGAAGAAGAAGACTTGAATGAAGATCACATGTTGTTCAGTGCGAGTGAAGCAGCAACAACATTGATGAAAGATGTCTGGTTAATTGACAGTGGAGCAACTAATCATATGACAAAGGAGGAGGGTTACTTCTCCAGGCTTGATAGGAGTATCAAGGTTCCAATAGAAATTGGAAATGGAAGCATAGTCACGACAGCAGGTAAAGGAGATATTACCGTGATGACTATTGGTGGCAAGAGGACCATTAGAAATGTGTTCTTGGTTCCTGGTTTGGCGAAAAATTTGCTGAGTGTTCTGCAGATTGTTTCAAGTGGATACCGGGTGAAGTTCCAAGAGAAGAGATGCATCATAGATGATGCAAAAGGCAGGAGGATAATGAATATCCCCATGACTCACAAAAGCTACAGAATCAGGATGGGTTCGGCTCAGGTAGAAGAAGCCATGAGCGCTAGTGAGCAAGGAAAGATGGAGACATGGCACAAGAGAATTGGTCATGTAGGCGACAAAAGGTTGCAACAAATGCAAGACAAAAACTTGGTAAAGGGATTACCAAAGTTTAAAGTCAAGAAGGAAGCATGTGAGGCGTGTAGACTGGGGAAGCAATCACGCAAAAGCTTTCCAAAGAAATCTCAAACTAAGACAAAGAAAAAGCTTGAGATTGTACATACGGATGTATGTGGACCGATGCAGCACCAATCCATTGATGGAAGCAAGAAGTTCAAAGCAATGGTGGAGAAGCAATCTGGTTGTACCATCAAGACGTTGAGATCAGATGGAGCAGAGAGGATGAAAAGAACCTTGGTGGAGATGGCTAGAACGATGTTGGCAGAGCAAGACTTACCGCTCAAGTTATGGGCAGAGGCGGTATACACTGCTTCATATCTTCTAAACCGTTTACCATCAAAGGCGATAGAAGATGATGTCACTCCTATCGAGAAGTGGTGTGGACACAAGCCTGATGTGTCACACATGAGAATGTTTGGTAGCATATGCTACATACATGTCTCGGATCAGAAGAGGAGAAAGTTAGATGTCAAGGCAAAACATGGAGTCTTTGTTGGTTACATCAATCAATCCAAAGGCTACAGAGTTCTCATCTTGGAGAATGAGAAGATTGAAGTATCAAGAGATGTAGAATTTGAAGAAAACAAGAAGTGGGATTGGAAGAGGCAAGAAGAAGTCAAGAAGACATTGGAGTTGTCTATGGAAGACACTCAATCGCCAAAGGAACCAATCGAAGGTACTTCCAGCCCTGTTTTCATTCAAAATAATGATCCTGATACTAGTGATGAAGATGAAGAAGCTTCTAAGGCACCAAGGAAGATCAAGTCCATGGTTGATATCATGGAAAGGGCACCGAGAGTAGAGCTTGATGAAGCGGCTCAAGCTATAGAAACTTGTCTTCATGCAAATGAAGAACCATACACTTATGACGAAGCGTGTGGTACCAAGGAATGGAGAGAAGCGATGAACGAGAAGAATTCATTGCAACACAGAAGGACGAAGCACATAGAGATCAAGTATCATTTCGTGAGGGAAGCTGAGCAGAAAGGAATCATTGAACTGAAGTATTGCAAAGGGGATGATCAAGTGGCAGACATTCTCACAAAGGCATTGGGCGGTTCAAGGTTTGAAGATCTCAGGAAGCAGCTTGGAGTCAAGTCGAGATATGATTAAGGAGGAGTGTTGAACTATATAATAATATTTCTCCTTAGTTCATATTAACATTAGTTAGTTATCTATTACACAAAGAGATGTAACATCGAAGAGATGTAACATCGAAGAGATGTAACATCGATCATAAGTTAGTTATTTATGTTATTACACAAAGAGATGTGACTCTTGATGTTAAGAGGTGTGTCTCTTAGCTTGATGATTCGATCTCTATATAAAGATCAATCATTTGATGTAACAAAACACATACACAAGAATCTCAATAATAAAAAGCATTTCAGAGAAGTTACATCATTTTCGTAACCATCTGAAATAAGTCTGTAACATCTATTTTATTCTTTCTCTTAAACTCGTTGTGTAACACAAGCGGTTTGTAAAAGATTAACAGAATGATCACCCTGACTTGGGTATTAAGTTTTGTATGTGGAGTTTAATTACTAGATTGTTTTTCTAATCTGTAGAGACTGTTTATAATATATATAATTCCAGCGAGCTTACCACATTTTTTTCCTTGTTTTTTGACAGCTGTTACAGCTCCTTCCGATCTCCAGTCTTTGCTCTCGGCAATGATATTACTGTCGTTCCATTTCCAAGATGACATCGATTCATCAACCAGTTCGGTTACATTAATGCGACCGAGACCGGTGTGGGTGGCTAGGAACTCCTCATCAGTTAGATCCGTGAACTCGTTGACACCAAGTTTGTAGCTTTTATTCTCCTTAGTATTGAAGTTCTCAATGAACTCCAAGTTTTTCTTGAACACTTCAAGCCTCATCTGTTTCTCGGATTTGTTGGCATAAACTCGAGAGAACTGGATCATCCATTGTTCATGGTAATCAGCAATGGATAGGTTCTGAAAGGCAACACGGGATGTGGCTTGAGAGATCCTCTGATCCATGGAAAGAATGGTTAGAACCACCAAAACATACGACACTCGCAAGACCATTTTGACTATTATGGATCCGATGAATAAGAATTCCAAGTCTACACAGAAACGTATGAACGTGTTTTCTTTGTCTTGAATTATGTATATGTATGTATATGGCTTGTTCTGCCGTGGTGAGGAACTGATAAGAGGAAGAAAGGGTATTTATAGAGTGACCGATAAGTGTCGTTATTTGGGAAGCAATGGAAGTTGACTCTAGGTGGTGGACCGGTGGTGGTAGTTTCCATTGCTTGCTTAGAAATCTTTGGAGAAACAACTTTCCTTAATTTGATTTTTAGCAAGTCAACTTTCCTCGTGTAGTTATCAGCCTACTAAAAAGTACTTACCAATTATGTTTCATAAAAAATGCCATTCTATGATTATGTTTTTTGTTTTTTAAAAAAAAAAATCTCGTCATTTTACATTTCAAATATGAATTTTCATATTTTTCCTTTGGAAAAACCAAAAAAAATCTACTTTACATCATTTTTATTAATTATACATTTAAAATGTTTTTGCAATTTGTTAATAGTGTGAATGTGATAAAATAACACGCTTTGTAAAAAGAGGAACTGTATATCATCATATTTGATTCTTAATATAAATAGATAAAAATAACAATATATAGAAAGATATTTTTGACCCCATATAAAGATAAAAATAACAATAAATAGAAGGATATGTAACACTAAATGCCTTAATATATTAGTATATTCTACTAAGAATATTAAAAAAAGATTACTTAAATTATTTTTCCTATCGTCTTAATTTGATTGGTAGTTGATATTTGAATTTATTCAGAGATTTGAAAGTGTAATTCCAAAATTATATGTGTATCTCTATATAAGTGAAAACTAATCCTAGAACAATCTTTTTTTGTGTCAACATAATCTTATTAAGAAAACCAAGTGATTACATAGTTTTGCTTACAACGTCTAGCTTGCTTAGATAAAGCATCAACATTTCCTAGGAAAGTCCTATTAGCATAAAGGAAAGTTCTTGATATAGAAAGTAGATATCTCGCAGCATAGAGGAAACCTCCATGTGTCGAGCACTGGTGATAGTTTTTTCAGTAGATAACTGATGTAACTCATCAATAAGCATTTTGCATTCAGTGATGAAAGCCACATTATGGTATTGCAGTGCTTTCATTTGTTTGACTGCCATTAACAAAGCCACTGCCTCCGGTTCCAAGGAAGAATTTGTAGGCGTAATTGAGGAAGATCCTTGGAGTTTTTGAATGCCTTCTTTGCTGTGGAAGGACCATCCAATTCCTCCTTCTTCAGTATTCATCTTCCATGATGCATCTACTAAACAATAGTAGTTAGCAGAGTCTGGCAGCAGGTCAGCAATGTTCATTATTTGTTTCTCTGAAGACCTGCATCTCTGAGTTTCTTTCTCATAATATTCAACTGCCTGCATCCAATGTTAATGATCTCGGATCGCTCCATGCACCACATGAAGTATACGCTCCCTTCTTTGTTGGAAGTGTATATTGTTTCTCATTTTCCAAATTCTCCATCCAACATGGAAGTTTAAGAGCTCAGTGTAGAATCACAGCAATAAGATCAAACTCTCGTAAAGAATACTCTCTTTATTAATGCTTAAGAAACTCCACAAAACTTAAGCTTTCTCAAAACTCACAACTTATGTTATGTCACACCTTGACATCTCCATATATATATATCTTTATAAAGTCCTAAACACACTAGACATTAGACAATTAGATAACTCCTAATTATCAAGGACTTTCCTTATTTCCTAATTCCATACTCGGTTAGGAAGTAGATAGCTTAATCCTCAAGCTACTCCAAGCTTATCTTCAACATTCTCCCCCTTAAGCTTGATCCCATCATCACAAACTTCATGAACTCCGATAAACTTTCTCATTTCTCTGAACTTTGTTCTTCCAAGTGATTTGGTAAGAATGTCTGCCTTTTGCTCGCTGCCCGGAACATGTTCAACCTCAATTTGTTCGTTCTCCACGCATTCCCTAATAAAATGAAACCGTCGATGTATGTGTTTGCTTCTTCCGTGGAAGACATGGTTCTTTGTAAGTGCGATTGCTGATTTATTATCAACCTTGATGACCACTCGCTTGCTTTCTTGTCCGATTGCTTCACTTAAGAGCTCTTGGAGCCATATCGCTTGTTTTGCTGCTTCTGTGGCTGCCATGAATTCTGCTTCACAAGATGATAAAGCTACTATCTCCTGCTTTGTTGAGGACCACGTGATAGGACTGTCACCAAGGTAGAATATGTGGCCGGAAGTACTTCTTCCATCATCTTCGTCAATGTTGTGTGACGAGTCACTGTAACCGACCAGTTCCACCTTGTTTCCACGAGCATAACGTAATCCAAGAGAGCTTGTACCACGTAGATACCTGAGGACTTGTTTCAGAGCAGCGCCATGAGACTCCTTAGGTTCTTGCATAAATCTACTTAGTACTCCAACGCTGAACGATAAGTCAGGTCGAGTGTGTAGCAAGTATCTAAGACATCCAATATTTCTTCGATACTCCTTCTCATCTATCTTCTCCTCCTCTGGTGACTTTGAGAATTTGGCGTTTATCTCCATCGGAACATGAACCAAGTTACATGAAGACAAGCCGGCTTCCTCAAGTATCTTATGAGCAATCTATCTTGCTTGATTATAATGCCATCACTATTTTGCACAACTTCAATCCCCAAGTAGTAAGTTAATTTACCTAGATCACTCATCTCGAATTTAGTTGACATCTCAGTTTTGAACTCCAATATAGCATCAAGCGAAGACCCTGTGACCAGTAGGTCATCAACGTACACCACCACGATGAGGAGCTCTTGCTTTGTCTCCTTTCGGTAAAGCGATGGTTCCTTTGAACACCTCGTAAAGTTCAAGCCTCTTAGAATGTGGTTAAGCTTTATGTTCCACGCCCTAGGTGCTTGACGTAAGCCGTAAAGTGCCTTTTTTAGCTTGTACACTTTGTGCTCTTCTCCTTCGACGATAAAACCTTCTGGCTGCGTTACGTATACCTCCTCTCTCAACTCGCCGTGAAGGAACGCTGTTTTAACGTCAAGGTGGTGTACCTCCCAACCATGTGAGCCTGCAAGTGCAATGATCAGTTGAATAGTCTCAATGCGTGCCACCGGAGCGAACACTTCTTCATAATCCACACCATGTCGCTGGACATATCCTTTAGCCACTAACCGAGCTTTGTACTTGCTAATGGTGCCATCAGCATTACGTTTTATCTTAAATACCCACTTCAAACCGATAGGCTTTATACCTATAGGCAACTCGACCAAGTCCCATGTATCATTCTTTTCGATTGAGAATATCTCATCTCTACACGCATCAATCCATACCTTCATCTCCTTAGCTTCATTGTAGTTCCATGGCTCGTCGTTGATAATCATTAACAGACGTTCTCCATCTAATTCCGCAAGAAGCACATAGTCATTCAGATAGGTGGGCTTTGTAATAATTCTCGTTGATCTTCTTAACTGTGGCTGAACGCTATCGTCGTCCTTGTCATTCTCATCGTCATCAATCTCCTCGTCAGCTTCTTCACTTATCTCTTCGATATTCTCATTCTCACTGGCTATAGCTGGTGTCTCTCCTTCCATATCATTACCAGCTAGACGCTTAAGTTGTATCTCGAGTCCTTCATGATCATTGTTGTTTCCTTGCTCTTTACTACTCCAGTCCCATTCCTTCTCTTCATCAAACAGAACATCCCGGCTCACAATGATACGCTTGCTATTAGGATCCACAAGACGATATGCCTTTGATCCTGGTTCTGTTCCTAAGTGAACCAATACTCTCGACCTGTCATCTAATTTCTTTCTCCCTGCTGTATCAGTCTTGGCATAGCATACACATCCGAACACTTTTATATGTGAGAGGTTCGGTTTTCTTTTTCTCAAAGCTTCATATGGAGTTAGTCCTTCCAATGATCTCGTCGCCACTCTGTTTATGAGATAAGTAGCATGCCTTATTGCTTCGCCCCAGTACATGTTTGGTACACTCATGTGTTTTAATATGCTTCTTGTCATCTCCAACAGCGTTCGATTGCGTCGTTCTACTACTCCATTCTGCTGTGGAGAGTAGGGTGCCGTCAGGTGTCGTATGATGCCTTGCTTATCGCAGTAAGTCTGAAATTCATGTGAAGTAAACTCGCCTCCTCTGTCTGTTCTAAGTGTTTTCACTTTAGCTTGTGTTTCTTGTTCAACAAGCTGTTTGAATCTTTTAAACTTCTCAAACGCCTCGCTTTTCTCCTTCAGGAGTACTGTCCACATGTAACGCGAGTGATCATCAATGAGAACGAAGACATACTTCTTGTTTGCTGGTGTTGATGGTGTAATGGGGCCACAAAGGTCAGCATGAATCAGCTCTAATGGTGCAGAAGCTCGATACGGTGTTGCTTGTGGAAAAGACTGTCTAGCTTGTTTCCCTCGTAGGCATGAGACACATGTTTCTGAGTCGTGTCCGACGTTAGATATCCCAGACACCAGTTCCTTCTTAACCATCATCCTGATGGTGTCCAGGTTGATGTGCCCCAAACGTGCGTGCCACATTGATGATCTTACTGAAGCTTTTATTTGAAGACATTAAAGAGCGTCGACCTGTAGTTTGACTTTGTATAATCTGTTCTTTGCTCTTGTTGTCTTGATCATCAGTGTTCCAGATCGATCAAATAACATCAACCTATCATCCTTCATACGCACTTCGCACCCTACCTCTGTTGCTTGGCCCAAACTTATGATATTACTTCGTAGTGCTGGTATGTAGTATACATTGTTCAAAGTTCTCTTCTCACCTCCCTTGATTATGAAGCGAACTGAACCTTTCCCCACTATATCAACTCGTGAATTATCACCAAAGCGTACCTTCCCAGTGATGTCAGTATTGAGCTCTGTGAAAAATAGACGATTACCACTCATGTGGTTGCTAGCACCATTGTCAAGATACCATATATCTGTCGTGTCTGAGTCAGTCTCAAAGGTCTTAGGATTCACCTTGTCTTCATTCAAGAAGACAACTTCATTCATCATTAAGGCATCAGCTTCCTGTGTGTCCTCTTCCCTTGATTTCTCAATAGTTTCTGTCATCTTTAGCTTAAGGTCTGGACAGTCTTGAACGTAATGTCCAAGTTTATCACATCTAAAACATGTGATATGAGAAGCGTCACCACTACGTCCCTGTCTGTAGCCTTCCCTTTGCTGAAAGCCTCCATAGCGGCCACGACCTCTACCGCGCCAGTTTGAACGACCTCGCCCACGTCCTCTGTTATTGTAGTTGTTTCCATAGTTATCCTGATCCGTATTTGCGTACATCAGCTTCCCTGAGTCATCCTGTGCATCTTCTTCTTCTTCATTAATCCTTTCTTCATAAGCCTTCATTCTCCCCACAATATTTTCAAAGCTTATTGTTTTAAGATCAAGAACTTGCTCAAGAGAAGCTACTATCTGAATGTATCTCTTCCTTGGCAAGGTCTTCAAGAACTTCTTCACAAGTTTTGACTCATCAATTATTTCACCTAATGAAGCAGATTTTGAAGATATTTCAGATAGCTTGCCAACGAAGCTATCGATTGTGTCTTCTTCTTTCATCTTCAGTTTATCAAAATCTGCCATCAGTGTCTGCAACCTAGCCTCACGAACTCTTTCAGCTCCGACGTGACGAGCTTTGATAGCATCCCATACTAACTTAGCAGTCTCCAAGTCTCCAATCTGTAAGGTAAGTGCCTCGGGTATGGACTGAACCAACAAGGCGATAGCCAAGCTGTTCTTGTCCTCTGCTTTGTTTCCGGGGTCGATTGCCTCCCAGACTTTGTGTACTCTAAGAGCTATCTTCATCTTCATAGCCCATACTGTATAGTTGGTAGAATTCAACATTGGAAGCTTGACGGAGCTGGTGCTACTGTCTTTGTTTCCTATCCCGACTTCATCTTTGACATCACTCATGATTTCAAACGTATAGTATCTTTATCACAAGGATTCTTCTTGAAGCTCTGATACCAAGTGTAGAATCACAGCAATAAGATCAAACTCTCGTAAAGAATACTCTCTTTATTAATGCTTAAGAAACTCCACAAAACTTAAGCTTTCTCAAAACTCACAACTTATGTTATGTCACACCTTGACATCTCCATATATATATATCTTTATAAAGTCCTAAACACACTAGACATTAGACAATTAGATAACTCCTAATTATCAAGGACTTTCCTTATTTCCTAATTCCATACTCGGTTAGGAAGTAGATAGCTTAATCCTCAAGCTACTCCAAGCTTATCTTCAACACTCAGAAACTTCTTGTTTCGCAGCAGTTATCAGAGCATTGATGTTATGGTGCAGAGAAGTTGAAGTTCCATCTTGAACCTTATAAGATGTTGGAGCCAAAGACCAAATCTCCTTTGAAACTCTTCATTGGAACATCATATGATATAACGTTTCGGCATTTTCCCTAAAGCTTTGACAGGTTTCATCTATTTGTATACATCTTTTCGTTAAGTTAACCGCAACTGCAAGGCTGTTATGTGTCACTCTCCACCAAAATGTCTTGAGCTTGGGAGGCAGATTAAGTCTCCACAATGCCGAAATTCCAAGGCTGTTACATCTTTTCTTTAAGTTAACCGCAACTGCAAGGCTGTAAGCTGTTATGTGTCACTTCTTTATTTCTTCTGAAATTCCACTATTTCCTTAGATTAATCTAATATCTATTGCCCAACAAACAAATAAATCTTATAAAAAAACTAGGGCGAGTCCGCGCATCGCGCGAGATTTTGACGTAATTGAACGTTAAAATCAGTCATTTTGTTTTAAGTTTTGAAGAATTAATTATCTATTTTTATGAAACAATATTTAAATATGATCTTTTTATATATAATATGTTGCGATATTAAAAGCCGAAATAAAAATATGTATAGTTGGCTAAATTACATAATTATATAGTTGTGATTCTTTGAATGAAATAATCTTTTTTATTTAATGATGTGTTCCTTTATTTTATTTGATTTCATCAAGATCATCTACTAACATATGTTTTTTTGTAGATTTTTGCGTATTGTGGTCAGTCATAACTTTGTAATCATAATATTCAAAAAAAAACTTTGTAATTATTTTATTAAATATAAAGTTCAAGACACAATATTAAATAATAGTCTCTCCTTCACTCTATCTTAAATATACATTTTCGTAAAACTACTCCATATATAATAGTCTCTCCTTCTCTCTATCTTTTTTTTCTGTGTAGTAAATTTCTGTGTAGCATCGTGTTTAGGGTGTTATGGTCAACAAATTTAACTAACTATATATTGCTCTGATTTTTTGAATGGTTGCAAGTTTTATCTATTGTTTTTATTGTTTGTGGTTTCATGTTTAGAAACTTTTTCTGTCGGACATACAAGAAGCTAAAATGTAAAAGTTTAGAACGTTCAGAGAGTCAACAGAGTTGGTAAGAAAGTTTCTAATGGTATATTAAAAAACAATTTGAGAATACGGGACTTGGTGATGTTATCATCATGTACATACACACAAACTTCCTTGCACTGTGCCGAGGAAAACCAAAACATAATTCCTTCACTTGCAAGAAACGGGAAAAAAAAAAACAAATTCAGAAAACGTAGACTACTATATTTCTAATCTTGATTGAGTACGATCCGTACGGATCCGTGTTGAGTAAGATTCGTACGGATTTCAACACAATTTCTAGAATTTATACGAAGTGGCTTAAATTCAGATTCATAAACAGGATATTCTCGCGCGGTGAGAGTGATTCGACTGGTACGTTCCTTACTGCTGCAATCCAGCTTAGATGTAAGCTGCATTAAGATCACTGCATCTAATCTATTAAAACATAAGTACAAATTTGAATTACCCCTTAAACTTGCACAATAATTACAATCATATGCCACTGTAATAATTAATAAGTCTAATATCAAGTATTTATTGTATTTTCCTTATTTAATTTAAATTAAAACTACTACTTCCTATAATCTAGCTAAGCAACAGATTTACTATATCTTCTTGATACTCAATTCACTAAATTAAAGATAAATTTTTACTATTGTAAGTGCTTTAATGTTGTAATCTAAATATACTCCTAATTTGATTGTAAAATATTGACAAACACATTAGATAGAATAAAAAAACTTGAAGAATGCGTAATGGTTATTCATGTTGTTGTTGTTGTTTTAGTACGTACACCCAGTCTCATGCGCTTAATGATGTTGATTTGAATTTTGTTGAAATATATCGTAATTATACATATGCAGTAATAATAATTATTATGCAGTTGAATAGAGAAAAATATAGTATTGTTTTAATTCTACATACTTATATTGTTTTCATTATTTATTAGTAATAAATTTAGGTACCTATTTAATAACTTTAGAATAAAATATTGTATTGAAAGCTATGTAGTTATATTTTTCATTATTTATTAGAAACATAAAAAAATGTAAAAACCACATAAAATAGTTATTTACATAAAATATAATTAAAATATAAATTAGTATGTAAATATATTATTTATTATATTTCATATAAATAATATCCCAATTTAAATCGAATATGATAAATGTTGAAGAATATAAAAAATAGAGCAACAAATTTTAAATATCATATATAACAATTTTATCATACATTAAATTTTGTTCCATGAAAAACTAAAAATGATATTTGTACGGACAAACATGTCATATTTTAAAAATTCGAATGAAATGGTTGAAAATTAAAAACTAAAATAAAATTGCTCAATATAAACCATAAATTATCGTGTTTAGAAATTTCATAATAAATAACTATTTAACAAATTTAAATTACATATATACTACAATTTATATAAAACTAATTTTTATTTATAAATGGGTAAAAATAAACACACATGACGTTTAAATTAGAACGCGTCAACATTTTTTCTAGGTCTGAGTGGGCTCGATTTTGATGTATCAGAATTTAAAAATATCCAAATAACTAATGAATTTAAAATTTCAAACATTTGTGCCAAAATAATCATATTTTCTCATTAGGTTCTGTTATTTTCTATTCAAACTAAAAATAATCTATAAATTACAAAAATCAAAAGTAATCATATTATCCGCTTTGGTTCGATTTTGGATTATGATGTATAGAAACCTAAAATATTCAAATAACCAATATACATTAGTTATATAGTGACACATTTAATATATATGATACTATTTATGAAAAAAAATATCAATTTTTTTTTAAAATAAATATATAACCCGCACGGGTGTTTGGTGAATATGGTTTGTTTGTATTCGGTGAGCTATGGTTAGGCTTGCAATTGTAGGAGGCTTGCAAGGCTCGGGATGTTGAGGTCTTGCAAGCAAAATGGCTACTCTTTTTCTCATTCACTGGATGCAGCAGGAAGCTATAAAAATCAGGCTCTTCTCTCCGTTTCAACCGCTGTGTTAATCACAATGCGACCGGTGTTATAAATATTGAGAAGTTTTGATACTAATAGATAATTATATATGATTAATTATTAGAGACTACTTTTGTCATTGCTATCACTATAGAAGGTCACCCTTTATTACAGGTTTCCCGTTTATGAAGAAAGTGTTGTGGCTTTTGATTGAGATAAAATATAATTTCTATTAGTTTCATTAGTCTCCTTGTGTGGAGTTTTAGTTTCAAGAGATAATGTGTTAAATGTCTTCTTAGTTTCTCAATCTTTTGAGCAGTTTAGCACTCGCTGATTCAAGTGGTAGCATGATGTCTTTATCACCCAAATGCTTTATCTTCCCCTTACATTTTTCCAAGGAAAGAAAACGAAAAACATTGTCAATATGAGAAAAGGTGGGAACATAATGTATATGCATGGATCAGATGTCTTTTTTTTTTGTTCAAATGGATCGGATGTCTAAAAATATTATCATTGGGTTGTATCGATTTGTATTTAATGTCCACTGGCTTACACACGTAAAATATATATACTTGAGTTGATTTTATAAACGTCTTATATATGTATTGCATAATATACAGTAAAAACTTACTTAAATTAACAATGTTGGGATTTTTATAATTTATTAGTTTATAAAGCTATTAATTTGCAAAACAATTTAGATTTTTTTTCTATTCTAAGATACATTTTTTCCTAAAGTAAGAAAAATATTTGATTTTAGTGTAGCTACATTAATTAACATTTCGAAATTCTACATTTTTGTTAGTTTTGTATATGATTGGATATATATAAAATATGTTTCATAGAATTTAGATGTATTTTTAGATTTAATTATACTAAAATTTATTAAAATATGTTAAATGTTAAGAGATATAAAGATAATTCTATTGTGAATATAAAACAAACAAAAATAATTGTTTATACTTATATAAAATGGATATACATATAAATTATTATTTTATAAAGGGAGCATATATTTATATAAAGATTTCTAGAAATTTATTGTCTTATTATTTTATTGATTTGTGTCAAATTTTGACTCGATCCAACTTAAGATTGGAGAAATTTATGTTTATAATTTATTTTGTATTAAATTATAATTTTTCTACTGTAAATACTCAACACGAAATATATAATAACTTTAAAATAAAATAAATTATGATATTATCCAAATACAATTTAAGAAGCTTCTAACTTGATCTGACACAAAAAATTGATGAATAAAAATTACTGAACTAAAAAAAGCAAATACTTATCATAAATCTTATAAAGTAACTGATAATATATATATATATATATATATATATATATATATATATATATATATATATATATATATATATATATATTAAAGATAGATATAGATATGTGTATCAATCATAATTAAATCAACTGTATACCAGAAAATTTATATGAACATTTCAAACTATTATTCTTATAAAAAATCAATTTTATTGTCTATCATCATAATATCATACGCTTATACATCATTGTAAATAATTTATAAGTAATATACCCGGGCGTATCCCGGGAAACCCTCTAGTTAAAGCTAAAAGGCCCAGAGATACACCCAGTTGAAGTAAAAATCAATCTGAACACAAAATAGAACATGTATTTAATCAAATGAAAAATTAACTTAAAAGAGTCATAATTTAATATTCATTCTTTATTATAAATAAAAAAAATCAAGAAATTATTTTACGATTCTATCATTTGAAAGTTTGCATTTGACCAAAAAACATTTATGACAAAAACTTATAAATGGCTATTTGGGAGAGTTATCCTATATTAAAAGTAATCCGCATTTTGGCTAATGAAAAAACAAGATAGGTGGTTTATTTCAGAGAAACTTATGCAACTCTATATAAATAAACAATTCAAATTCATGCAATAAAATAAGAGATCTAATTAAGAAAATATTAGTTAGAAAGATATTTATTTTATTTTATATGTATAAATTACAAATAACTCAAAACTAAAGAACAATTCAAAATGAAATATTAATAGTTTGTATTATTTTTAATAGAAATATTGATATGTCTTCATAAGCTTTCAAAATTTACTGGTTATGTTCATTTATGCAACTCTGAAACGACAATAAACTATTTATTTTTTACATTAGTTAATTTCACATAGTTTCAAAAAATATACTATTATACAAGATAATAAAGCAAACAAAAGGAAAGTAATAAAATTAATCTGATTTGGCCTACTTAGAGTAAAAAAAATTACAGTTCAAGTTAAAAGAGGAGATGCAATCTAATACCCAAAAATAATCAAACCAATCAGATTTCTTATAAACAAAGTCACATGTCAATATAATATATTTTATTTATTTTTCATGCATAAAATGTATAAAAAACTTGTAACTTATAAAAAAAGTAAGCAAAATGTTAATCAATTATTACAATTTTTGTAGTTTCATATTTATATTTGTACATTTGCACGGAAGAGTCACCTAGTATATTTCTATTTAATGACCAAATTTAGTTTTTAGTTTACATTGCTATTCTTGCTCAGAAAATAACTTTTTCTGACCTTTTAACATTTTCCATTCTCTACTTTTATGTCAGTAGATTAATCATCGGAAATATAGTTGTTTGAAAAAGTAGATATCATCCCATATTAATTATCAAAATTGTCATCATCCTTATATCCTAGAAATGTGTAATCAATGAAATATTTTATTTCAACATTATTTGGGTAAAGATTTGTTTATTTATTTTCAGACAAACATATATATATATCAACTTTATGGGATATATATATATATATCAACATATATTTACGGTTCTATAAAATAAAAAAAAATCAAGAAAGGGATTGTAAGTTACGGTAGGGTTAGACTCAAAAAGATTTTGTTAATCGAATTTGTTATTTGGAATATTCATTATCTTAACAGATTCTCAATATTTTATTTTCATATTGTTTATTTCTGGAAAAATAAAATAAAAAATAAAATCATAGTTTAAAAAAATATTTTAGTGGCAGAATTTTTTAAATATTGTTAAAATAGAAGGTTACCTCGAAAAAATGACCTTCTTTTTTAATAGTATAGATAGAAAATTTTCTTGTGTTTCAAAAAAAAAGGATAGAAAAGTTTCAAAATACATTTCGAAGGGATGGAGTGACAGCTAATTGTTGTTTTTTTTTGAGTAATAGAATAGTCTTTCGTCGTAAAAAAAAATGTTGCTTTTATTATATGGAGAAATAATATGAGCATTATAAAGCATATGGTCAACCGTAATTTGCGATATAGTTTAAGACCACATTTAAAGAAATCATAAAATAGACCAAACAACATAATGTTTGATCATTTCAGTTTATCATATCATCGAATAAGCTAGTAAGCAACCGGATAACAAGCATACGTAGCCAGACCACACATGCCTTCACGCCACTCCACATCTCTACGGAGTCTAATGTAACCATTCTCTCCCCACCCCACACCCCAGGAGTTCTTAACCAGCCAATACTTGGTCCCTTCAGGGCTCGTCCCGTACCCAACAATAGTCACCGCATGGTCCACACGAAGCACATCAGTACCACAGTCAGAGATATCGTACACTCCGCCTGTGTATTCTCTGATACTATCCGACAAAACAATTCCAACAGAGACGGGCTGTCTCGATACTGCCTCGAGCAAAGCATCCTCGTTGTTGGTTGGAACGACTCGGAAACCTCTGATCTCCATTAAGGATGGGTTCCCGATCTCGCACATTCCGTCTTCCTCTGCGTAAGGGTAATCTTCATCTCCAGTAATTCCGTTTTGTGCTATGTAGTTGAAAGCTTTATGCGGAAATCCTCCCCTGCAACCATCGTTAGATTTGTCACAATCTATAAGTTGCTGTACGGACAGTGGGATGAGGGTTCCTCCGTGAATCTTTGTCAGACCTTCCACCGCTGCAATCGCCGAGAACGCCCAACAAGAACCTGCATGCGCATATAATGATTATTTCAATGTTAGAAACCTAGAATGATCACCCTGACTTGGGTATTAAGTTTTGTATGTGGAGTTTAATTACTACATTGTTTTTCAAATCTGTAAACTGTTTATAATATATATAATTCCAGCGAGCTTACCACATTTATGTCCTTGGTCTTTAACAGGTGTTACAGCTCCTTCCGATCTCCAGTCTTTGCTCTCGGCAATGATATTACTGTCGTTCCATTTCCAAGATGACATCGATTCATCAACCAGTTCGGTTACATTAATGCGACCGAGACCGGTGTGGGTGGCTCGGAACTCCTCATGAGTTAGATCCGTGAACTCGTTGACACCAAGTGTGAAGCTTTGATTCCCCTTAGTATTGAAGTTCTCAATAAACTCCAAGTTTTTCTTGAACACTTCAAGCCTCATCTGTTTCTCGGATTTGTTGGCATAAACTCGAGAGAACTGGATCATCCATTGTTCATGGTAATCAGCAATGGATAGGTTCTGAAAGGCAACACGAGATGTGGCTTGAGAGATCCTATGATCCATGGAAAGAATGGTTAGAACCACCAAAACATACGACACTCGCAAGACCATTTTGACTATTATGGATCCGATAAATAAGAATTCCAAGTCTAATATATGTATGTATATGGCTTGTTCTGCCGTGGTGAGGAAGTGATAGCAGGAAGAAAGGGTATTTATAGAGTGACGGATAAGCGTTGTCATTTGGGAAGCAGTGGAAGTTGACTCTAGGTGGTGATGGTAGTTTGCATTGCTTGCTTCGAAATCTCTGGAGAAACAACTTTCCTTAATTTGATTTCTAGCAAGTCAACTTTCCTCGTATTGCTATTAGCCTACTAAAAAGTATGTACAAATTAAGTTTCATAAAAAATGTCATTCTATGATTATGTTTTTTTGTTTTTTGTTTTCTTAAATGTCTTCATTTTACATTTCAAAAATGGATTTACACATTTTGTCCTTTTAAATAACCAACAAAATTCTACTTTACATCATTTTTTATTAATTATACATTAAAAATATAGATTAGTGTTTTTTGCAATTTTTAATAGTGTGAATGTGATAAAATACCACTCTTTGTAAAAAGAGGAACTGTATATCATCATATTTCATTCTTAATATAAATAGATAAAAAATAACAATATATAGAAAGATATTTTTTTTGACCCCATATATAGAAGGATCAGAAATAACAATATATAGAAAGAGAAGAATAACAATAAATAGAAGGATATGTAACAATAAATTAAAAAAGATTACTTAAATTATTATATATAACGTTAATAAAAAGAGTTAATAAAAAAATTGTGCAGAGACTTACTTGGAAATAATGATGAAACGACCACCAATCATCGTTTTAGCCTCTTTCTTGAGAAAGTCACTAAGACCAATGTTTCCTTCTTGTATGCTCACATGTCCAGTATGAAACACACAATGAAGTTAACAAACGAAGACAAAACAAACTAATCAAAAACAAAGCTAAAAACAATATAGGTGTAGTTAAAAAAGGATATGATAATTAGAGAACAAAGATGTCGCTGAAGTTTCCGAAGAAAAGATCGGAGCCAGGAACAGCGAATTTAGAGAGAAAGATGGTGAACAGTAAGCGGCATTATTGGAAGTATCAGTCCTTAGGCAGGTCGGTCAACTCTAAGCAGCAACTGCACCCAGTGGCGGAGCCAACAAAAAGAAAATCAGTGGGGGAAATCAAATTTTCTTCTAAGGAAATTTTAAAGGGGCAACTACCCACTACTTACTTTAAGCAGCTCTGCTCATAAGTGCCCGGCGACAACATTTTCTAATCGGACGGGTTCTACGAAATAGGACGGCAGTGACTAGATTATAGTGATGCCGAGGTGTGCAGGGTTTTTGTAATTGAATGCATCTTATGTGTTTTAATTCGTAAAGGACTCAAAACATAAGATATTGGGTTTCACATCAATTGACAAAATTTTATTTGCAATTAATTACAGTAAGATTAAGATCCTCAATTTCAAAAAGATTCATAATTTAGGAAAAATATTTGTTTCTAAAAGATACATATTTTACTTTTTCAATGCATTTTTATTAAATAATGATAAATTGTAAATTCTAAAAGAATTAAAATCTTCAATTTCAAAAAGATTCATGTTTTAGGAAAAATATTAAACAAATCAAAAGTTGTGCAGAGACTTACTTGGAAACAATGATGAAACAACCACCAATCATCGTTTTAACATGTTTCTTGAGAAAGTCACTAAGACCAATGTTTCCTTCTTGTATGCTCTCATGTTCAGTATGAAACACACAATTAAGTTAGCAAACGAAGACAAAACAAACTAATCAAAAACAAAACTAAAAACAATATTGGTGTAGAAAAAAAAGGATATGATAATTGGAGAACAAAGATGTCGCTGCAGTTTCCGAGGAAGAGATCGGAGCCAAGAACAGCGAATTTATAGAGAATAGATAGTGAACAGTAAGCGACGTTCTTGGAAGTATCACAGTCCTTAGGCGGGTCGATCAACTCTAAGCAACAGCTGCACTCAGTGGCGGAGCCAACAGAAAAAAACAGTGGGGGCAATCAAATTTTCTTCTTAGGAAATTTTAAAGGGGCAACTGCCCCCTACTTACTTTAAGCAGTTTCGCTCATAAGTGCCCGATGACATCATTTTCTACTCGAACTAGTTCTACGAAAAATATTGGCAGTGACTAGATTATAGTGCTACCGAGGTGTGCATGGTTTTTGTAATTGAATGCATCTTATGAGCTTAATTTCGTAAAGGACCCAAAACATAAGATATTGGGCTTCACATCACTAGAAAAAAAAATTATTTGCCATTAATTACACTAGAATTAAGGATTCATGTTTTAGAAAAAAATATTTGTTTCTAAGAGATACATATCTTAACATTTTCAATGCATTTTTTTTTAAATAATAATGATAAATTGTAAATTCCAAAAGAATTAAGATTCTCAGTTTCAAAAAGCATCATATTTTAGAAAAAAATATTAAACAAATCAAAGGTTGTGCAGAGACTTACTTGGAAACAATGATGAAACGACCACCAATCATCGTTTTAGCATGTTTCTTGAGAAAGTCACTAAGACCAATGCTTCCTTCTTGTATGCTCTCATGTTCAGTATGAAACACACAATTAAGTTAACAAACGAAGACAAAACAAACTAATCAAAAACAAAACTAAAAACAATATAGGTGTAGTTAGAAAAGGATATGATAATTGGAGAACAAAGATGTCGCTGGAGTTTATGAGGAAGAGATCAGAGCCAAGAACAGCAAATTTAGAGAGAATAGATGGTGAACAGTAAGCGACGGTCTTGGAAGTATCACAGTCCTTAGGCGGGTCGATCAACTCTAAGCACCAGCTGCACTCAGTGGTGGAGCCAGCAAAAAAAAATCAGTGGGGGCAATCAAATTTTCTTCTTAAGGAAATTTTATTTTAAAGGGGCAACTGCCCCCCACTTACTTTAAGGAGTTTCAATCATAAGTGCCTGATGACATCATTTTCTAATCGAACGAGTTCTACGAAAAAGATTGGCAGTGACTTGATTATAGTGCTACCGAGGTGTGCAGGGTTTTTGTAATTAAATGCATCTTATGAGCTTAATTTCGTAAAGGACCCAAAACATAAGATATTGGGCTTCACATCACTAGAAAAAAAAAATATTTGCAATTAATTACACTAGGATTAAGATCCTTAGTTTCAAAAAGATTCATGTTTTAGGAAAAATATTTGTTTCTAAAGATACATATCCTAACATTTTTAATGCATTTTTTATTAAATAATAATGATAAATTGTAAATTCCAAAAGAATTAAGATCCTCAGTTTCAAAAAGAATCATATTTTAGGAAAAAATAATAAACAAATCAAAATTTGTGCAGAGACTTACTTGGAAACAATGATGAAACGACTACCAATCATCGTTTTAGCCGGTTTCTTGAGAAAGTCACTAAGACCAATGATTCCTTCTTGTATGCTCTCATGTCCTGTATTACATGTCTTTTTGATAGTATATCTTACTAAGAATATTAAAATAGATTACTTAAATTATTTTTTCCTAGATGTCTTTATTAAGCTTCATAAATCGGCTTAATTTGTTTGTTTGTTGATATTTGAATTAATTCAGTTAATTAAGATTTGAAAGTGTAATTCTAAAATTATACATATATTTGTATATAAGTGAAAGCTAATCCCAGGACGATCTAATATGTATTGCCCAACAAACAAATAAATCTTATAAAATATCTTAATTGAAGATAACGTGGTCTAATTTAAATATATAAACATTTAATTATTTTAATTTAAACTATAAAAACTTAAAGATAACTATAAATATAGCTCGTCTCACTATATTAAATGTGTGATAGGTTTCTCCGCTACCACACGCAAACTCAGTTTTTGCAGTTGGTAACGGTTGTTGGCGTTTTGCAACAACATATAAAAAGTTACAAATCGTCATAACCCATTCTAAACCTCATAAAATCAAAAATTGATTTACACTAACATTTGCGGATGGATAAATAAATATAAATATATAAATATTTTTAAACATAAAATTTAGTAACAAAAAATAACTTAAAAATATACCAATTTCAATTATATAGACAATATGAATCTATAAAAAATATCATAATTCATATTGTAATACTTAACCTAATCATATAAATAAAAAGGTAACTTAAATTTAGTATTTATTGTTTTCATTTATAATTTTTTATATGAGTTTCTTAAAAAGATAATGGATGATTGTGGTTCCTTTTTCTAACTAGACAATTATTATTTAATTTACAATAAATTACAATAGAAAATAATGTTTTATAATTTACTTATATAAGACATATATTTTTAAACATGTCGTTTATCTATGTGTTTTCAAACTGTCTTTTATCAATAAAATGAACTAACATAGTTATTTACTCAACAATAATTAAAAGTTTAATTAATTTTGACAAATTATTTTAAGAAAGTCATAATCAAAATATTCATTAAACTAATCAAAAATGTTTTCATGTAAAAATCTAAATATTTTGTAAACTACAAGTTTTTTAAACATCAAGACTATTAAAACATGAGCAATATTTATCGACTATTATTTTTCTTTATATATTCACATATATAATTTAGTTATCTCCTCTATTATTTCTATTCATATATTCATATATCTAATTTAATTAAAATTAAATATACATCATGCCTAAAATTAAAAAACTAACTAACTATCTATTTATTTTTAAACTAATAAATTTAATTTATATAAATACGAAATTTCATTAAAAATAAAAATATTTTATTAATTAATGTTAATATATATATATATATATATGTTTATTAATTCGTATATATACAACTATATATTAATCCAAATGTAAAAAAAAAAACAATTTCTTCAAAACCCTCACCAAATACATAAAAATATAATTCTTATTAAATTAGATATACATATACATAATATATATATATATATATATATATATATATATATATATATATATATATATATGATACAAAAATATTAATAGTTCAATGCTATTAATATTTAAAACACGATGAAACATGTTACCTGATATTTTTATAAATATATTTTTACGGATTATTGAAACACATATAATACATTTATCAAATATTAAATAATTCAACAAATATAATAACACAGTTATATCATAAAACATTACATTAACATAAATTGATGTAAGAGAGTATGTATCAATGGTTTAATTAGTTGTAAAACATAATTATTTATATATAATAAAAACACAATTAACCCATAAAAATATATATAAATATTAAAATTACTAAATATTTACATTTCTAATGCGAACAATGAAATTAAATTTAAAATTTAAAATAAGTCATAAACAAAACATCAAAAAAATCTAATAACATGTGATTAACAAAAGTAAACTAACTAAATAAATGAAAATTATATTTACAAACATAAATCATTAAATTGTAATAAACATATACAAATTATTGATGCTCAAATATATTTCATTTTTAGTATGCATCCTCTCGAATATTGATCGATTACCTTTACAGCAACATGAAAATTTAATTTAACTATAATAATTTAAGTAAAACCAAATTTCATATTGGATCATCTATCAGTTCTACCGGTAGCCAGATCCTGGCCGGGTTTTAGTTATTTTTACAGGTTTTATAGAATTTTTAAATAATTTTTTTTTGAAAACTAAACCGAACTACATACGAGACCACACAATTTGTCAATTTAACTGCGGATCGGGTTTTAAAACACTTAATATAATGTTTAATCTATAAATCTAAATATATAAGAATATATATTTATATTAAATAAATTTTGAAATATTTCGAAAATAATTCCGCGCTTTGAAAGAACAGATCAAAATTTAGCAGCATCTTATGTGTTTACGAGTTGTATCCTAAACTAGCAGTATAAAATTTCAGTTTACGAGTTATATCTGAAACCAAAAATCTTTAAGTATTATTAGTGCCTAATGCGAATAAGAAAATTAAATTTTAAATCTAAAACAATCTAAATATAAAACATAATATTATAATAGATAATTGATAACAAAATAAACTAATGCCAAATCACAACAATTAACTTTGTTAATAGGTTCATGATCCACAAGATTGTATAATCTTATTTTATAAAAAAATAAAAAGTCTAACTTTCTAATTAGAATACAAACATATTCTAATAATACAACTAAAAATCATATGCATTAATAGTGAAAAATTACGTATTGGTTCAACCAATAGTTCAACTGGTAACCGGTTTTGAGTTATACCATATTATTAAATAATTATTTTTTTCTAAAACACAATCAAATTACAAACCAGATTGTTGGGTTTATCAGTTTAACTGCAAGTCAAGATCCGATTTAAAAAAAAAATGGGCATAAGTGTATAGTTATGCAACATCACAAATTCAATACAATGATCAAAACTTCTTACTAATATTTTTTTTAAATAGTATACACAAATATGATTACAAAAAAACACATATTTGATTAAATAATACAAATATAAAAATTAAATTGCTAAAAAGTTAAATTAAAAACAAAAATATATCCGCCATCTGAAAGGCGGTCAGAATCTAATGGTCATTAAAAATTAGGCAAAGTACATGGTGACCTTTCAAAAGCCTTTTATGTCTAATTCACCGACAAATTATAGGACCTATGCTTATGAAACTTTACAATTGAAATTAACAACAGAAGACCACGGATAAAGATATTGACATTAGAATATAGCCTAGAATATAGCCTGAGTAACAACAAAAGATAAATATAAGAAAAAATATTCCGAATCTACATTCGTTAACTGGAAACTATCTAAGTTTAGGAAATATAATGTGAAATAAAAAATATCATTACCATGCCATTGATTAAGATCAAGTAGAAGATATATCTAATATTTATTTATTTATATATGTTTATTTTAAAAAATAAAATATTTCTTAACATTAGTTTAAATTTCAATATATTTTATTCCTCTTTTGTTATATCTAAAATAATATTTATTATTAATTAAATTTCATATTTATTATGATTAAAACCTAAATCTAAATATATTACTATCAGATATGCATTTAAGAGAATTAAATATCAGTATTTCAAATACATATATGCACAAAAATATAGTATAGTCTTATTTCCATTGAAATGTTTTTTGTAAATTCAAAGTAAATCCAGATATTGTGCATATGCATTAATTTTTTATGTCACTCAAATAGAAAGATAGATTAAAAAATTATAGTAAACATAATTATAATAGTGTGCTATTAGTTAATATGAATAGAATCAATAGAATGTGTAAAAAAATATACTATTAATAATTAATAAACAATATAAACACGTTTATAAATACATATACACATTTACATACACAAAAAGAAGATATATAAATATTATATTTGCAAAGAGTATAATTGTATGAAAGTATAAATAGGAAAAATAATAAAGCATATTTTGAATAAAAATTCATATAAATGAATATAAATCAACTATACTTCATTATCTTAAAATTGGTATTAAACGATACTAATTATTATGATGGTTAATTACAAAGATACTTTTACTGAATTAAAATATTATATGATTGCCGTTTTTAAATATTTAATAATTCATGCCAATTAAATTTTTAGTTTTATTTTTCTTTTTTTAAATTTTTCCAAAAAGATATATAATAAAAAGGAAATATTCATATACTAAAAACGAAAATTACATCTACAAAAAAGGAAAAAAAAATATATTTTATGAATATAAAGTATACATAATGCTATTGCGTTTGTTTTTTTTTTTGATCAACTATTGCGTTTGTTATATTGAACAATAAAATGACATTATAATGCTTAGAGTCAACCATAGGTTGCGATATAGTTTAGACCACATTTAAAGAAACCATAAAATAGAGTACAGTACATAAAGTATGACCATTTCAGTTTATCATATCACCGGATAAGCTAGTCAAGCAACCGGATAAGAACCATACTGAGCAAGACCACACATGCCTTGAGGCCACTCCACATCTCTACGGAGTCTAATATAACCATTCTCTCCCCAAGTCTCACCCCAAGAGTTCTTGGCCAGCCAATACTTAATCCCTTCCGGGCTCGTCCCGTACCCAACCAACGTCACTGCATGATCCGTGGCAATCCCACAAGCCGGATCACTGTACACTCCGCTTGAGTAATGGCTGAAACTGTCAGCCAACGCGGCAATGCACACCGAGACGGGCTGCATCGATACAGCCTCGAGCAATGCCCGCTCGTTGTTGCGTGGAACGTATTGGAAACCTTTGATCTGCATGGCGGGTTCAGCTAAGGGCTGGCAAGTCCCATCTCTGTTTTGGTAAGGGTATGCGACTTCTGAAGAAATGCCTCCGTTTTTTGCTATGTAGTTGAAAGCTTCTTCCATTGTTCCTCCCCTGCAACCTTCGTTAGGCTCTCCGTCACAATCGATAAGTTGTTGTTCAGACAGTGATATGAGGTTTCCTCGGGTAATCTTTGTTAGACCTTCCACCGCTGCAATCGCCGAGAACGCCCAACAACTAGCTGCATGCGCATATATTGATTACTTTCATTGTCAAAACCTAGAATGAGCACCCTGACTCGGGTATTAAGTTTTGTATGTGGAGTTTAATTACTATATTGTTTTCTAATCTTTAGACTGTTTATAAGATACAGTTCCAACAAGCTTACAACATTGTCCCTGCTGTTTGACAGGTGTTACCGCTCCTTCCATTCTCCAATCTTTGCTCTCGCCGACGTTATTACTGACGTTCCATTTCAAAGATGACATAGTTTCATCAACCGCTTTGGATGGTGAAGTTACATTAATGCCTCTTATGAGACCTGTGTGGGTCGCTAAGAACTCCTCGTTAGTCCTATCTGTGAACTCATTGAAACCAAGTTTGTAGATTTGATTCGCCTTAGTATTGAAGTTCTCGATGAATTCAAAGTTTTTCTTGAACACTTCCAGCCTCATCTGTTTCTCGGATTCATTGCTATAAACTCGAGAGAACTGGATCATCCATTGTTGGAAGTGATGAGCAATGGATTGCTCCTTAAAAGCAACATGGGATGTGGCTTGAGAGATCCTATGATCCATGGAAAGAATGGTTAGAACCACCAAAACATATGACACTCGCAAGACCATTTTTTATATGGTGTGGTGAAGATGTTAAATTTGGGAGAACGGGTATCTATATATAATGTGACGGATGTTATGATTCAAAATGACAATATTGTTATGATGTGGTGATATTATAAATTACCTTGTTTCTTTTTATATCTTTGACGGAATTAATTACTTTCCACTCCTTTTTAGCATGATTAACATTATTAATGTTTACGTGTTGAGATATCAATACCGTTGATTGATATGATATAGTGTTTACTATGAAATATCATGTATTTATATATATATATATATATATTATTATATATATATATATTTGTACGAACTTCAGAATCAAAAATAATAAAGAAATTAAATATAATCTTTTTGAGTTCGTAGCATGTTAACGCATTGATATTTCATCTTCGAATATATATATACATAGAATCTATTAAATTTATATCGTATCATACTAGTTTGTATCCTCTATATGTTCAGCCTTCAGGACTCAAACAATCTACTATTAGTAGCTAAAGATCCACAATGTAAATATTCCATAATCGTTTGTATTTAGGACGATGGATACATTTTTGTACACATATACAGAGAACCTCAGTCTCTTTAAAACCTAGCAATATATACAATTGTATTGTCTCTAAACAACCTTTAGAAGAAATAAAGGCCGAACCCCAAAAAGTTTCTTACATTTGTAATCACTAACTTATTAGTTGTGTAGATGACCCATAGGATAAATTTTGATGGTACCATTTTAGCAACAAGCTCGATGAGTTTACTTTTTCCGTCTTACAAGTAACAACGTATGGGTTTTTATTTTTATTTTTGGGTCTCGTTAATGATTATTTCTTCTTTAACTTCATTGTTACAGATGCTGTCATTATTTTGTTCAATTAGTAAAGCATTACCTTTATCCAGGAAAATATAATATAAACTACATTTTACAGTGAACATTTTAAACATACCATGTAGGTGAAGCATTTTGGTTGTCGCTAAACATATAGGTCAGGCATTACGATGCAGATTTAGACCACACCTAAACAATAGATAAGCCAGAGCCAGACTATATGATAATGTTACATTTTTTGTTATTATAGTGTTGTCGTATAGTTATCACACTTTAATGATAAAGTTCATCTGCCACTTAGTTACGCAACCGGATAAAAAGCATACTGAGCCACACCACACATGCCCTGAGGCCATTCTACATCTCTACGAATCCTGATGTAACCGTTCTCTCCCCAAGTCTCACCCCACGAGTTTTTAGCCAGCCAATACTTTATCCCTTCAGGGCTTGTCCCGTACCCAACGAATGTCACTGCATGATTCACACTGGTCCCGCAATACGGCTCATCGTACACTCCCCCTGAGTAATGCATGAATCCCGGTCCATCTGCGTCAATAGAAACTGAGACAGGCTGTCTCGAAACGGCCTCGAGCAACGCACGCTCGTTGTTGCTTGGAACGGTCTGGAACCCTCTGATTGATGCGGCGGGTCTCCCATTGTAACGGCACATCCCCTCGGTCATTTGGAAAGGGTACGCTTCCTCTGATGAAATGCCACGGTTTTTGATTATGTAGCTGAAAGCATCTGACATTATCCCGCCACCACAACCGTTATTATGCTCTCTGTCGCAATCTAGAAGCTGTTGTTCGGACAATGATACTAGTTTGCCTCGGGCAATTTTTGTCACACCTTCCACCGCTGCGACTGCTGAGAACGCCCAACAACCTCCTGCCCAAATATACATCCAAATATATTGAGTATAGTTTTTTTTCTCCGTAATAACTTAAACCTAGTTAGCTAAACCTAACTTGGGATCTAAGTTTTTACAATGGCGTTATGAAATCATTGATTTAATTACTATTCCAGCGGTTTACTACAATTTGTCAAACGTACTGAAATTCAAATCTTGAATATCATACATTTAGAGATCATTGTTTTGGATGTATATAACTCCGGAAAACTTACCGCATTGGCCTTGGTATCTAACAGGTGTTACAGCTCCTTCGGATCTCCAATCTTTGGTCTCACGGGCCACATCACTGACGTTCCAATTCCAAGACGGTACCATTTCATCGTAAAATTCAGATGGTGAAATTTTGTTGATGCCCTTGAGACCGGTGTGTGTCGCAATGAACTCTGCTTCCGTCCAGTCCGCAAACTCGTTGACACCAAGCTTGTAGGTTTTATCTTCCTTCTTATTAAATTCCTCAATGAATTTCAGGTTTTTCTTGAACACGTCGAACCTCATCTTTTTCTCAAGCTCGTTGGTATAAACTCGAGAGAATCGAGTCATCCATTGTTGATGGTGGTCAGCAACTAAGGGCATGTTGAAGGTGGCACGGGATGTGACTTGAGAGACGCTTCCCATGGAAATAATTGCTAGAAACACGAGGAATACTATCGATGTCATTTTGTTGTTGATGAATATGACAAAAATTAAAATAGATGAAAGAATGAAATTGTAGTTTTTTCTTGTATGTGAGGTGTTTGTGTTGTGTTGTAGTGAAGAAGTAAGGATGGGGAGGAAGGGTATTTATAAAGAAAAGATTCGAAGTTGGTTATGGTATAACTGAAAAATCAAATGAGAGCAAAATTGCAAGTTGACTCTATAATGGTTATGGTGTTGTTTGCATTAACTTGCGCCGTGATCTTTGGAGGAACAACTTTCCCATTTCTATATGCACGTATATATATATGTTATTACAATATCATTTTAAATATATATAGAGATAAGATCTAGCTATATTTACTAGTAACCTTAGGGTTTAGGTAGATACATTTGCGTTTGAATGCAATCATGGTCCAATCAAATGTATTTTGAAGTTCTCGGTCATGGTGAGTTTTAAAATAAAGATTACTTTTTTTTTGTGCAACAAAATATAGATTACTTCGAACTCAAAACTGCCATGACAACATTATTAGCTTTTGGGAACAACTGAGTTCTGAAAGTCAAAAGTATTAAGTTATCTGAGTCTTCTGACTGAAAACAAAGATAATCTATTATATTAAAACAGAAGTCATGACTTCTCATTCATGTATATTTTTTATAAAATGGACTATCTACTAGAGTTGGTCACATTACATTTTAATCATCATTAATTTTCATATTAAATAAAATACATTACATTATTCAATCATTAATAATCAATAATATATAAAACACAATAACCTCTCAATATTTTAGGGATTTCACAACAATATATTAAATCCAACTTATATTTAAATCATATATATATATATATATAAAATTTCGAAAAATATGTTTAAAAATATTTTAACAGAACTTAATTTCCAAAAATTCTATGAAAATAGTTTTAACTAATTTCGTGATTAGTTTGAAATATTACTATAAACTAATATATTCAGTTAACATTTACAAAATTGAAAAGAAATATTATATCTTTTTATCAATCATATAAATAAAATAAAACATATTAAAAGAAAATTATTAGGTTGATCTAATATTTTAACAATATATTAATTTTCAAAAAATGCATGTAAATATTTCACGTTTTATTAATATATTAATTTAGAATAATATCTACATTTATTATATTAATATTCAAATTAAATAAATATCAACTCCTATTTTCATATATAACTAATCAAAGTCAAATATACTTTTAAAACATAGATAGATTTTCGTGAGATTAAAAAATATAAAATATTCTGAATTTTAGAATAATATCTACATTTATTCTATTAATATTCAAATTAAATAAATATATCCTCCTATATTTATTTATAACTAATAAAACACAAATATACTTTTAAAAAATACATATATTTTCGTGAGATTGAAAAATATAGAATATCCTAACCATTTATTTAAAAACTCGATAATTCATTTGATTTATAGATATTAAAAACTAAATAGATATAATATAAATTGTATATCTCTATGTTAATTATTTCAATATTTTTATGTTAATTAACTTTAAGATTATAATTATTATTTTTAAATCAACTAGAATCAATAATCTATATTACCTTAAACCAATGATTTTTTTAAACAATATAAATTATTCTAAAAATTTAACAAAAACATAGTGTTTAATTATTTACTCGATCATATAAATCTATGAAGCTAAAAAAATATTTATTAAAAACTATCTAAATTTGTCTCATATTACAATATTTTTGAAAAATGCAATAAAAATATATAAAATAAATTACAACAAAAACTAAATGAAAATAAAATATTTATATCAAAATAAATGAAAACAAAAACCCGCCCGGTCGGGCGGGTGAAAATCTAGTTCCTTTTTATTTGGGATCTCATTTGGATTGACCTCAGTTCAATGAAAATAGTGGAAATATGTGACGATAATTAAGGCGGCGAATAAAGGTAAATAGTCTAGTGGTTTATCGGTTAAGCCTGCCAGCCATGTCACTCTAGCTTCACTTGCATGGGGGCCTCTAAAAACAAAAATAAAGAAGAAGAACTGATAAACTCGTATTGGAGTTTTTTTTATGAATGAATAGTTAAACTTAAAAACATGCAACTTCAATTTTAAAATTTAATGTGAACTAATTTTTTCAGTTATTGATCAAATTAAATAATATTGTTTACACTGCATCACAAATCAACGTCCTTAAATTTTGAAAATCAAAATATTTGTTGCCAAGTGAAACAAAATTTAATTTCCGATCATAATCCATATTATTAAATCAGAATCTCCTCATAAGATTACTATTTATTTTCTTTCATATAACTACGATGTTAGCCACTCCTATATTTATGGTTAATACATTAATTATTTAAAATTATTCATGTTTATTAAGGTGCTACGATTCTGTTAAATAATCTCAATATTTTGAAGCATTTATTTATGTTCTTACGATTTTATGTAAGGTATTTGGAATCATTGTGAAAAAAAGAATTGGAATCATTATCACATCTACTACGGTTGACCAACGGTTCTGTTTAATAGTTGGTCATATATTATATAAAAAAAATTCTTTAATGAGTCGATAACCTATGTTATGCTGTTCACAACTATAGTTTAGTAGATATCTAAATATGCAATACTGAACCGATTACGGAAATGATTATTTTCTACACGATTTGACATAATTTTCCTCAAATATATGTGTTTATAAGACTATAATTTTAAAAAATAAATCCTAATAATTTTATTATATTAATTTCATAAGTTATAACAAAATTCTAATTTGTCTGTATTATCTCTTAAACAAACCAGCAAAGGCCTAATTCGTAGGTCAAATTTTTGTCTGCCTTTAATTTAAAGATCAAAACCTCCTTGAACGAAAAAGCTACCCAAATGGAAATCGTGGGTCCATACTCCATGATCTTTAACGAACCTTTATATACGTATATGAACGATTTCTTCAGAAGAAAGAAAGTGCAGACATTTCTTGATGAGATAAGATGCAATTTTTTTTTTATATCAAAAAAAGATGCAAATTTTTTTCACATTACGTACATCTCTAATGTTTTTCTTTGGACGTAGAAGCATTTAGTTGGATAAATAATCTTGCAACCAAAAAGGGTGGATCCCTACTATAAATCAGTACTTGTAAATTCCAAACTTAAATCGCATAACGAAATGGTAATGAAACGTAAGGCATAATAGTATAATACCTTAATACGATACTAATATAGCTTAAGACGAATAAAGTTCAGTGACTCTCGAGTTTCTCTTGCAACAACATAAGGAAAAAATCTAGTAATACTTTTGTGCAATAATTAAATGCTCCACTATAGAGATGATCGATGTTTCCATCTTGCGATCTATCGCGCCTTTCTGGAAGATCTTTTTGTGTGAAATGTTTGGACAGCTGATACAAGTATGAACAAAGATCAAATGGAAATTCTTGTGTAATAATTAAAAGTATGGCAAACTAGTAATACTTTTGTGTAATAATTAAAAGCTCCATTATAAAGATGATCGTCGTTTCCCATAATCCCATTTTCTAACTGAACTGATGAGAAACCTTTACATCCTACTTGCGATTCTATCGCCCTTCTGGAAGTGTTTTTTTTTTGTCAAGTGTTTCGACAGCTGATACAAGTATGAACAAAGATTAAGTGGAAATTCTGGTGTGATATTATGCCCAGATTCTAATTGGATGTTGAGAAAAGCAATCAACATTGTATTCGACAATAGTATTGACCTTTTCTTTGCCATAACCTTTAACTCTGGCGTAATAAATCCTAAACACTAAAAAATGAGTTGAACAAAATGATAATTCTCAATGATCTAACATTAAAATTTGTAACTATTGCATAAGTATCCGAGGAATCTAAACTATGACATGTAAAACCGATTAATGAAATATGTAGAAAACCGATAAAATTTACAAAACCCGAGTATTATTGCTGTTCGAGATACATTGATTAAAGGTGTATAGGTGAACCGCGGTAAAACCGTAGAAGTATTCGAACTCTAACATCAATCCCTAAAAATAATTTTCCACAATCTTAAATCATTAGTTTTGTTCATGTGCACGTATCTCCCACTCTCCCAGTAAGTTATTTACACAAATAAATTGTTTTTTTTTTCAAACAGTTAACATAAAGCAAGGGCCCAATTTAATGGACTTTGTGTTGGCAGAAAAAAACAAATTATCAAACAAAACTGTCAACTTGTGAGTTAGAAAGAAAAAGAGCTCGCGCAAATGATTTTCGACGGAATAGCTGATGTCTGTATTGTATTCTGGCAGTTAACTTCATCTCTCTTTCCTTTGCTTTATCCGGTTTATTGTTTCTCTTTATATTATTGTTAGATTTTAGATACAATACAAGTTTAGCCGCAGAATAATAGTTTATATATCTTATAAGGATAAAAAATTGAAACTATTGTCAATTTATATACCTCGTTCTAGAAAAAAAAAAGCTTATAGTATTTGCAATGGGTCACAAAGCAACAAATTTTTAAAGCGACAAAATTACATATGCCACTATCGGAATGGATGAGCAATGATGCATGGGCTCCCAATGGTGTTAATTCATAATTATTCCACTAGTTTTATTTTAAATTATCCATGCCTCTGATCTTGACTTGCAAGAGTCGAACATCTTTACGTATGTGAAACGACAAAGCCAAAAAAATATCGATAAAAAGAAAATAATAATTCACCTGAAAAAAATCTTATATATATTTTCAAATATAAGATATTTGAAAATATACACTTAGACAAAACTGACATTTTCATATCCATAAAAGACGATTGTGTTCGAGCACTGCATATGTAAGAATCGAATTTAAAATATAAAATTCTTTAACATTTTATATTTATTTAACTTAATTAAATGGCGATTAATCAATTACATTTTAAAATTTTATTATTATATTGATTATTTTAAATTTATATATCTAGTGATATTTTATAATGAAGTTGATTTTTAATTCTTATGTTTTAACTGAATTATATATCATGAAGAATATGAAATATTTGTGCCTTCACCCAACTCTGAACTGTCCCCGTAAACATTATTCGTTTCAATTTCCAAAATAATCACTACCATATACTATACTCTTTGTTCAGTAACTTCGTGTTCTTTTTTTGACTGAAACTTTTATCAGTAACTTCATGTTGGATGATTAAATTTGGTAAAAAGAAACTCGAATCTTACAAAATATGTTCGTTTCCCGCAAACGTCAAAGTTAAGATAATTTCAAAAATTAAATGAAGTATTTATGGCTGATCCCATAAATATGAATATTATCTGCTAGAGCTACGTAGAAACTAGGTTACTAGCACGAGTCTACTTACTTCTATATTAATAGTGGAAACTGTAATTAATAAACGTTGAATCTGTAACTGGCGGCGAAGCTTTTCCCATCTACAAGTTGTGACGTCTTTCATGCGCGCCGCAACATACGCACTCGTTAAGACTACACTACATTATCACTATCATGAATATCAGATTTGAAGTGTGGTATTCCGAAGATGTGGAGGACCCAGTGAACCACTAGCCACCATGGATCTAGCTTAGTAAACATATGTTTTTTCACAGAGTAAATCGTGATATACAAGGATATTCATATTGACTAACTAAAATCCTAATTGTTTGAACTCGTAGAACTGTTGCAGCATAAGAAAATATGAAAAACAGCACTATAAATCAGGGCATTTGAATATCCGCTCTTAGATCGATTATTTCATATTTTAGATATTTCAATGAGAAAATGACCAAAATAGAATCAAATCAAGTTTTTGTTCCTAAACTACCACTCAAGATTCAAAATCACAAAAATAGGATTCATTTAAGATGGTAAAGACTATATTACCCATTGTTATATAAGCTATATTATCTTTTAAATAAAAAAATAAAACATTTTGAATATTTATAAACTTTTATCGAGAGTTCTGTCGTCTTCGTTGTTTTCTCCGCCATTATCTCCGTCGTTGTCTTCGCATCAGATCCGTCGTCATCTCCGCCGCCATCATCTGTGTCGTTGTTTCCACATCGTATACGTCGTCGTCTCGACCACTTTCTTCATCGTCGTCTTCGCATCGTTGTTGTCGCCGCAGTCATCACATCATCTCATCTTCCTACAATTTGGTGTCTTGGCATCTCTGCATCTTCAAGTTTAATTCTCAGATTCTCTGGTGACTCTTCCTCCTCCTTGTTGGACAAATACAGCTCATAGGCATGGCGTTAAGGTAAAGAACTTAATATGCAATTCTTGTGGATACATTTGTTGATTTGGATGTGTAAAGTTCAGATTTTTAGTGCCTACCTGTATAGAGAGATATGAATTGGGGTTAAGTGTTTACTTTCTTGTGTGTTTATGGAAATGTTAAAAGGTGTTGGGACTTTCATCACAGAATGGGATGAAGGTAAAGCTACTTGCAATGAGATGCTTGCTGCTAAAGAGTCCTGCTCAGATGTATGCTGAACGTTTGGTAGAGCTTTCTACTTGTCTAGGTTTTGATGGATGGATGGTGAGTTTTGTGACTATATGGTTAATGACTGCATAACATATTAGTAGCCAAGAGGAAAGAAAATGGATTTTAATGTAAGGTGTTACCTGCAGATTAATATAGAGAATGAAATAGATGAAGAACAGATTCCTAATTTGAAAGGATTCCTAAGCCATCTAACAAAATTCCTGCACTTATCTACTTCTTGGGCTTTGGTTATATGGTGAGTTGTTCACAAGTTCTTTCCTTTGGTTAATCACTTTGATCTGATCACATTTTTCTGCAGGTACGACAGTGTCACTATTCATGGCGATCTTGAATGGCAAGATCATTTGAATGAGAAGAACAAAACCTTTCTTTGACTTGTGTGATGGAATTATCATGAACTATACATGGAAGATACCATTTTGGTTTTATCATGTCAATATATGGAAATATAAATGTTCACGAGGGTGTAAAGAACTCTGAAAACAACCAATTTGAACACAACCCTCACCTCCAAGTACAGTTTGAATGCACCTGTCCCCCCAGAGCCACTAACTCCAGTAGCTCTGTCCTTGGACACAACAGAGAGAGACCAGGACACACTCGGAGGGAGCTTGAAGCGGATGGAGAGGGACCTGGAAAAGCTGTGAGGAGCAGGTGAGAATAGTGGAAACGATGATACAGGGCGGACTCTCGTTTTGGTGTTGATACTTAGAAGAAAAGCAGTGGCGTGAAGTGGTTTCGTGTCACCTGAGACCACCATAGAAGCCATTGGTTTTTTTTTACCACCTGACAATATTTTTTTAGTAGAGCTAAGGCTTTCATCTTCTAATTCTCTTCAAGTAAACCAAATTTGTCTTATGATACGAGTTTTTCACGATATGTGAAAAAATTTAATCACGATTCAAGAAGTGGTGTGGTGGCTATTTTTACTTGCTATCCTAACATTCTTTTTAATTAAATATTTGTTTAGGAAGCCCTTCCTAAATATGTTATTTTCTGTCCTAAAATTTTATTTTTAATTAAACATTATTTTTTTCAGGAAACCCTTTCAAAATATGTAACTTGCTATCCTAAAATTTTATTTTTTCATTACATATTATTGTTTAGGAAGCCCTTCTTACTATTTTGAAGAGATTGATAACTGGAGACTTGATGTTAACAAGGAATATAATGAGTAGAACTCTTAATGCATGATTTGTTTTGTTTTGCTTTTTGATACTAAGATCAAGTGACTAATTTCTTGATTTGGTTTCTTCTTCTTGTAATTGAATATGGTTCAATTAAGTGTCAATAATATCAACTTTTTTATTTAGATATCAATATTTATTTGATGCTTTACCACACGCATGCTAGTGAAAATTGCAATTTGCTTTGCCTTAGTAATTATAAGCTTTATGTATTATGTTGTATTTGATTTTTTTCTGATTGTGTTGAAATGTTTATTTTGAAAATTGTAATTAAAATTGTTCTGATTGTATTTGAATTATTAATTTTTATTTTGAAATGTTTTAGAAGACTTTGTTCAAAATTAGGATAACCATCCTGAACCTGAACAAGGATTGCTTTAAGATTGCCTTGCATTCTTTTGAATTGTTTTGTAAGACTTTGTTCAAATTGTTTTGACTAAACATTACATTTTAGGAAGTCATTCCTAAATATTTTACTTGCTATCTTAAATTTGATATATATATATATATATATATATATATGAGTTTGTTAATACATATATTTTTACTTCCTATCATAAATTTGATATATATGTAGGTTTGCTAATACATAAAATTTTTACTAGCTATCCTAACATTTTGTTGTAATTAAATATTAAATTAAATTTTCTAGAAGTCAGCTCTAAATATTTTATTTGATATCCTAACATTTTTTCTTTCTAACTAAATATTCAATTTTCAAGAAACCGTTCCTAAATATTTTACTTGTTATCCTAACATTTATTTTTTTAATTAAATAATAAAATTTCAGGAAACTCTTCCTAAATATTTTATTTGATATCATAAATATGATATATATTTAAGTTTGTTAATATATACATTTTTTTCTTGTCATCCTAATTTTTTCTTATTAAATATTAAATTTTCAATAAGCAGTTCCTAAATATTTTACTTGTTATCCTAATATTTTATTTTTAGTTAAATATTAAATAAGATTTTGATTATGTGTGTTTGTTTTGATTGTTTCGGAATATTAAGTTCCAATTCAAGATAGCCATCCTGAACAAAGAGTGTCTAACATTCATTACACGCTTTTGATTTTAGAGAAAACAGATTTATACAAAAAAACACCGCCATTTTATTTTTCTGGAAACCCATCATGAATGTGCCAAAAGCTATCTTATATAACATATGAGTTTTGTAATGATATCACATTTAACACTTTCTTGATCGAATTATTGAAAATGCTTCAAACTATCATATTTTAATGTTCTATGTTTGATATGTGTTCTCTATTTTGTATACAATGAACTTTATTTGGTGATTTCTATGGCAAATGAATTTTCTTACAGATTTTGATTTTTTTTGGAAGATTAAGTTCCAGTTCAGGATAGCCATCCTGAACAAGGATTCTCTAACATTCCTTACACGCTTTTGATTCTCGTCGAAAAACATAATTATATATGCAAGAAAACACACTCAATTTATTTTTCTGGAAATCCATCCTGAAAGTGCTTATCTTATATAACATATGTGTTTTATAACGATATCATATTGAACACTTTCTTGATATAGTTATTAAAAATGTTTCAAGCTATCTTATTTTAATGTTCTCTGTTAGATATGTGTTCATATTGAACACTTTCTTGAATTTTCTTACAGATTTTGATTTTTTTGTTTTTTGTTTGGAAGATTAAGTTAATGTTCAGGATATCCATCCTGAACAAGTATTGTCTAACATTCCTTACACGCTTTTGATTTTTTTCGAAAACAGAATTATGCAAGAAAACATACTCATTTTATTTTTCTGGAAACTCATCCTGAAAATGCCAAAAACTATCATATATAACATATGTGTTTTATAATGATACCACATTTAACACTTTCTTGATCGAATTATTGAAAATGCTTGTAGCTATCCTATTTTAATGTTCTCTGTTTGATATGTGTTTTCTATTTTGTATACAATGAACTCCATTTGGTGATTTTTTATAGCAAATGATTTTTTTTACAGATTTTGATTTTCTTTTTTTTGGAAGATTTATTCATGTTCAGGATAGCCATCCTGAACAAAGATTTCCTCAAATGGTAGAGAAGGTATTTTCTTACAAGATCAGAAACACATGCTCTATTTTTATTCTCAAGTTACTTCACTCCAATAGACATAAGCAGGATATCAGAGATCATGGCACAATATGAACTGATTACGAAACCCAGATTCTTGATTATAATAAATTACAATAGCATGACATAAGTAGTCCCCGCTCCAAAGAGCAAAATACAATACCAAACACAAAGTACTTTCAACACAACGACCAAAACAAAGAAAAAAAAAAGAATCACAATGCAAGTAAACAAAACCCAATTAGAATCACACACAAACTCATTGAAAGAAAGGAGTAAAATTGTGTTATTGATACTGTTCCAATATTCAATAATCATAGCTTTTATAGTTTAGCTTAGGGACCCAAAAAACAAAAATATAACCCCAAACCTTTTTGTTTATACGAAAAACATGACGTTTCCAGCTTTTTGTGCAGCTTGAAAAATAGCTTCTCTTCTCTATGTGGGTTACCCATATTTGGACATCTGATACTCGAGAGATTGACACGTCTCTCTCTGCCGCTGGGCTCCCGTATGGGATAGCATCATCAACAACTATAACACAGCCTCCACTCACAACTTCTACTACTTATTGATAAGAGTGATCAAAGCAGAGATCAAAGTTGAAGGCAGAGTGAAAAAAGGAGTTCCAAGTCTAACCAAAGTGGGGTTATTTGGAGTGGGGTCATTTGGAGTTTCTTGGCAGCGAGCTTGAGCTCCTCCACGTCGGAATTGACTGAAGCAACCGTATCAATGTTTGTCTTCATCGCCAGATAATCCACACGACCCAAAGCAATGCATTTTTAATCCTCTTTCCCAAACTCCTGAAAAGAAACAAAGAAAGACCACAAAACTGTCAACAACACACTCAAATCAACAAAATACAAAAAAAGATTGTCAATTTCATTAAAGACACGAACTTGTCCTGGTCATGATGACAAAGAAGATGAGGATAGCGTCCACGATGTAAGACTTTTCATGGGCAAGGTGAGATTGCAAGCGCTTTTGTAGATAGCGTGCCGACAAGCATGCCGATTCGCCACGTTCGCCGGTAACATGAGAATTGAGATCATGGCGATGGAGAGGCCTAAGACGACCATAAATTTGGGGGAAATAGGATTGGTTCGCGTCGTCTGGATGCTGGTAATTAACGAGGAGGTAGATGCTGGAGATAAAGACGATGAGGCAGACGACGATCGCGACGATCACGAGGTTGAAATCGTCCATCGTGCGCAATGTACGAGGTCACCAATTCGACAGATTCCGATTCAGAGAACGATTTGAAGATGTAGCAACAAAATTGGAAAAGCTAAAGAGAAGATTGGAGCACAAAGTCAAGAGATTTTGTCGTCAAGAGAAGAAGGCAAAGGTAGAGACGCGAATCTTTTCGTCTTCCTAGACTTGGTCGTAGCTGGAGTTGATACCGTCGTGAGAGAGATCGGAGAAATAATAATGACAGAGATATCATGATTTTTTTTAAATATAAAACAAGGGTATTAAAGACATTTGATTCATTAATGAATGTTATTTTTGTGATTTTTCTCTTCCTGTGCTATTTTTGAGATGAAAATTCTAAAATGTGTTATTATGGACAATTGCCCTATTTCAATATTGTAGGTCTAGGATCTATTCGAGTACTTCAAAAAAATTTATTTAAATTTGGTTTGGTTCATTTAAATTTTGGTCGGTTTTAAATACCCAAAATATCCAAAAACAAAAATTTGGTTATTTTGAATAAAATTTGGTGAAATTTGACAAGTATAGTTAAGTTTTTCAGAACTTTCAGTTATTTTTTGGTATTTCGATGTGTTTTTCTTAAATTAATAAATAAATTCGAATTTATAATTGTAAATTTGTGAATTTGAGTTATTTTAAATCTAAAAATAATTTATGTTTGTAAATATAATTGCATTGATATTTGGATTGTTCATTCAGTTTTCGATTCTTCGGATATAAGAGTATGATTAGTTCAGATATTTTGTTGGTTTTGGGTTTGGTAATAAATTTGGATCAAATTTGATTCGCATTTCAGTAATTTTACCAGATGCACAAGCCATGTGACTTATTTCATTTTTAAAGAAGTCCTAGATAAATATAAATATTTTTATTAATAAATAATAATTAAGTGATAGTTAAAAATTCTCTATATATTACACCGTTTTAGCTATGAAACGTGTCATTACTAGAATGCTTCTCAAAGTCTCTAGAAAATTACGTTGATCCGTCTAACCATATATCATACTTTTCTTTAAACTATTAGCAAAATTAATTAAAAATTACAATTACTATTTGACATTATTTCTTTAAATAAAAGCTATGGAACGACCTAATATGACTAAAATATATATATATATATATATATATATATATATATATATATATATATATATATATATATATATATATATATATATATATATATATACATATATATACATATATATGGCAATTAATTTAGTAATAATAATTTGATAATTTTTTGCGTGTGTTTCATCATTTTTTTTAATTTTATGTTATTAAAATAAATTACAGTCCAAAGTAACCATAAAATTAAAATTTAGACATTTTTGTATATGTTATATTTTGAATTATTGAAAATGACTATAAATTACTATAACCGTTTAAAAGTCTCATGTTAAAATAATTTATGATCAATGGTTTGCCATTTTTATCATAACAATATGCACATGATTTTAAAACCATATGAGAAAACATCTCAATTAATAGATATTTAAAATAATATATATTAAACTATATACTATATAAAATACATAAATATTTTAATTTTAGAATTGCAATGAAATTTTAATAAGATTTATGAATTTTAAACTTATTAAAAGTTTCACATTGAATTTTTTTATCAATGATTTAAAAGTTTGTTACGAAAAATATGAATGATCATAAAATCATATGATTATGGAGTCTTATTTAATAGATATACATATTAAAATAGATTTCATATCTATGTTAATATCATTTAAATTTAATTATATGCAAAAGATAAATATGATTGTTTATATTTACTTACTATAAAATGGTAGTAAATAAACAAGAATGATTTATTTTATTTATGTGTTTGCGGCAATTAAATTATAGACTTAATAGTTAATGGTTTTTCAAATTTTCAATTTATATTTAATATTTTTATTAAATCATATGTAAAAGAACATAATATAAGTAATAGTATATAAAGTAATTTTTGTATACAACGATCATTCCCACGTAAGGTGCAGATAAGTGTTATTATTCGGTATATACATATTTATTAACTATTATTAAAATACAAGAAAAATATGTATAGTAGTACACTTACTATTTGTAGTCACTATATATAATTGTTTCGTATATTTATTCCGCAGAGGGTGCGGATTATCACCTAGCTCTATGTATTTGCAGAAGTTTTTTTGGTGGAATCTATCATCAACATTTGAGAGGCGATCGAAAACAAAACGTTTTATGTTTTAGGGAACAAATATTTGATGGAAACCATAATTTTCTAGAAGAACTATTGGAGATGTTATATTATGGAGATATTTCGCCGCCTAGAGCACTGGTTTGATCAAACTGAGTTTCTTGAATGCTCATTCCAATCCTCAAGGAAGTTATGGAGACCTACATTAATATCTTTTGTACATTTGGCCATTTTACCTGGTCCACCGTATCTAGGAATAGAATAAACGTTATGTATTCTAAATAGATGTCTTTTCATCTAGAAAATTATATTAGATCATTTGATACATTGCTGATAGATTGCTACTAAATGTGTAAAAATCCTCAACCATAGTGGATCATCACAACACACTAAAATAAACACACAAGAGAGAAAATAAAGTCAGAAGAACACCTGAATCCATACCGGTGATAGATCAGATTTGAACTTTAAAAATTTACTACAAATGCACAATGAAAGTAGTAGTCAGATTGAATCCACATAGATCAGTGTTTTACAACAAATTTGTGAAATAATGTAGAGCAAAGAAAATTAATGTTTGGTTGGATTTCTGAAACTAAGCAAAACTATATATAATCACACGAGAATTCAATGTATAGTAAGAAGCATTACACACTAGGGGTTTCACACGGATCACAGCCCCCCAGAACATAGAAGCATGCAGAGAAAAAAAGTATATATAATATAGAAATAGTTAAGTAGCTAGCCCTTTTTTCAAAAAAAAAAAATGAAATGGTTAAGCAACTTTTTTATTTATAGTTAATATACCATGGTCCTGTTCTTTTCTCAAATGCTGGCGGCAGCGATCAAAAACTAGACCTTTGCCATCGGAAATGTATCGCCGGTAAGACAACACTAAATTACTTTTTCAGTAGCTGCGACAAAAAAATCAGCGATCAACAGCCTCTCATTTTTCTGTCTCTTCAATTGTGCTAGCGACTAAATTCACTTTCATAACCGTTCGGTTTGTCCCCATCGACGTTTTATCCTTTGCCGCTACCACTAGTCGCGGCAACCAAGAAAAGAACATGGCTTTTGTTTAAGACAACTACCTCGTATATGTTTTTCATGTATTTAATCAAACACTTTTCATGCGTTTAATAACCTAAGATCATAAACTGATTGTGATGCAATTTTATTTATAGATTTTTACCAGTTACATAATTAATTTATATGAAAATATTAACATTATAGTTCTGAGAAACTTTTAGAAATTCTTAGTTAACAACTTTTAATGAGTAAAGTCCTACATCGGTAGTTGGAAAAATAATCAAGTAATATATAAAGAGTTAGGGTCAATCCACTAATTGCCAATTGGTTTTAAGTTGTAAGCTCATACTAAACCCGAATCTAATATGGTATCAGAACAGGCGATCCTGTGGACCAAAGTTAAATTAAATCAGAGTCATCCGATGTGGGCCACTCCGTGGATGGTCATTCCCACAGTTGTCCACGCATGTGCGTGAGGGAGAGTGTTAATGTGTAAAGTCTCATATCGGTAGTTGGAGAAATAATCTAGTAATATATAAAGGGTTAGGGCCAATCCACTAATTGCCAATTGGTTTTAAGTGGAAGCCCAAAAAAAAACTTATCAAAATCAGAGCCACCTGATGTGGATCACTCCGTGGATGGTCATTCCCACAGTTGTCCACGCATGTACGTGAGGGGGAGTGTTAATGAGTAAAGTCCTACATCGGTAGTTGGAGAAATAATCAAGTAATATATAAAGAGTTAGGATCAATCCACTAATTACCAATTGGTTTTAAGTTGCAAGTCCATGACTAAACCCGAATTTGATAACAACACTGCTGCTCTAAATTAACTGTTTAATATTTTGAGGAGGTATTCGCGGTCTGCAGACTTTATGGCGGAAGAAAGTTGATGTCAGCTTCCACTCCACCTTTTGGTCTGCCTTAGCTCGTAACAATGCTCACGTGAACTTTCAACATATTCACGTTGGAGCTGTTTTATCCTTTCTGATATGAACTAAAGAAATTTGGGTCTTGTACTCAGGTGAAAACTGAAAGACTTTACAAAGCAGGAGCTGGAGTTGTTGCAGATTGGTAGCATATAAGTATATAACAGCAAGAGTCATCCACGTTCATCACCCGCAACTTGTAAACTCTGCAAGTCTTTGATTAATGTTTAACCGGTTAATGTTGAGTGTCCAGTTACTGCCTGCCGCAAGAGTTAAACCATTCATGTATTTCTTTCTTTTCTTAACTTTACAGCAAGAGTCATCGCCGTTCATAACGGGAAGCTGACACCCCTTCCGTACATTTCCATTTGGGTCTAGCAGATAATTCTCCATCCCACCAAATTCTTTTAATGAACATAAGAGTATTAGTTTGACATTTGAATACAAGTCCTCTTTTCCACAACAGAAAGTGGTCATCCACTGCGAAAAATTATAGATGGCAATGAGAAAAAATCGGGTTTCAAGAATACAACATCCGTACAAAACTCAAGAACGATAACCACTTCTAAACATAGATATAAGATGACATGTTTGTGTTGTTTTGTCTATTTATTCTCTATAAAAGGAGATATTTGATTGGATCTATCATAGCGTCTCCCCTCAACCAAAACTTACAAGAAAATCACCCTAAATACTTTAGTTTTATAAATAAAGCTCCCAAAATCTAAGAGAGGAGAAGACAAAGACTTACAAGATAAAAGGCATCATAATGGCCAAATTTTTCATCGTGTTCCTTGCCTCTGCCCTATGTTTCACCACCCTCCTTCACTTAGTGGCCGCTGATGCCGACGACTTTGACCGTTTCAGCATCACGGGCTCCGTCTACTGCGACACATGCCGCGTCCAATTCGTTACCCGCCTCAGTAAATTCCTCGAAGGTAATTAAGGACGTTCTCTAATCAAATTTATTTATGAATCGATAGTACATATCACTAGGAACATTTATTAGTTTACAAAGTAGGTCCCCTTTTTGGTTTTTAGTGGTTTGAGTTATGAAGAAAGATACAGTATAGTTTGGCTTTGAAAATGAAAATCTATTTTTTCAATTTTTTTTTTATATTCTTCGAACAAGTATACTCGTGGTTTCACATTTTTAAGCTTTAGTTAAACAAGTCTTATTATGCTTTTGCGTGATTGAAATATATACCAACAAGTATTATTGTGATTTTGCAATTTTTCATTTTGTGTCTGTATTTTTCATCTCTTAAATCATTCTACATTAATTTTTCTTTTCCATTTAAACCCTTTAAATTTACAGATTACTTATAAAAATATCATTTGGCATTCTTTAGCCGCTGCAAGAAAATACCAACATCGTGTTTTAAATTAGCGTTCTCAAACGTCTAGACATGCCCATGCTGGATATTCCCATGTCTTGGTTTAGTTCGATAAGATTATACAAAATCTTACTTCGTTGTGTATTCACAGGGGCAAAGGTAAAGCTTGAGTGCAAGAGTCGTGCGAACCAGACAGTGACACTGACCAAAGAAGCTGTAACTAACAAAGACGGAAAATACCAGATGGAAGTTATGGGAGACCACGAAGAGGAACTGTGCGAGATCATCCTCGTCCAATCACCGGACGCAGAGTGTGGCGAAGTGAACAACGAAGAGTTCCTAAGAAACGCAGCAAGGATAAGTCTCACGGCTAACGATGGCATTGTCTCTAACGAGATTCGAACCATTAACCCACTTGGGTTCATGAGGAAGACTCCTGTCGCTGATTGTCCTCAAGTTTTCAAGGAGCTTGGAATCGTCCCTGACGTCATCTTCTAAGCTTAAATACCGATATACATGGATCTCTGACCAATTTTAATTTTTTTTTGTTAACTCTTAATATTTCGTATATAAAAAACATTTATATATGATTTTACATGTTGTCGGTCTGAGATACTTAACTGACGCTATTTTCTTTTGTTTTCATATCTTGTGTTTGTATTCCAACAACCTTTTCAAAAATGATTTGATTACCTTCAAAATTTTTAATTTTCGGGAGTTATTATTTTAGAATGACTTGAACACAAGCATGATGCTGATAAAAAACCTTCATTTTCATGTCTCTTAACGTCAATTTTCAACTCATGTTGATACTTCTTTGTCCTGAAGTTAAAGAGATAAAACAATAACAGAAAGATAAATGGCAATAATATGAAAACCAAAATCCGAGCAGATTGTCTCACTTTCACAGTGTCATCCATGCACAAAGCCTAAAAGCAGGCAATATCAGTGTTTTTATATTGGGCCTTTAGTCTTGACTAGTGGGCTTGAATGCTTATAAAAACCTTTCAAATCACTTAAATGACGATTCTACCCTTACCTAGTTATAGAAAATTACGTAAAAAACCAAAGCCTCTGTCTTCCCAACCAAGACAGAATAAATCTTAGACACTTCTTTTTACTCTTTTAACCAAATCGTCGAAAGTTTTTTTTTTTTCCTAATTGAATTCCATAGACGAAGACGAAGACGACGATCCCGCCGATTCACAAAGTGAGTTTCTTTCACAATCGGTTTTCCTCATCAGATCTAGTTTACTTTCTTGGTTGTAGCATTCAATCTATCGTTAGATTCTAGGGTTTATATCTTGATTGGTGGATTTAGTTACATCTCTACACTGATTAGTACGAAGCTAACGAGAATCGAACAATAGATCTCTGTAGAAAGTAGATAAAAAGCGATGAAATTGAACCGAATAATAGTATATGTCTCAGTGATTACTAAGCTTGATCTCTTTGTACTGTTCTTGTTGATTTTATCACACAATCTTGTTTACTGTATTGTTACCTTGTTAGGTTTGTTTAGTGTTGTCAACACAAGGATACTCAATTGAGATATGTTTCAGTAAAGTTAAAGAGTTACAATTGTGTTACACTACCTGTTTCTGAAGCTTGTCTTTGTACCTGTCTTGTTGGAATATGTCTGAAAGGAGATTTTTTTTTTTTAATTTTTAAAACAAATCTATTGTTTTTATGTTGCAGGGGTTTTGCGTATAAACACAAACAATGGCTTCGTATCCCGCTACGACGGAGAGTATCTCTCTTGCCCTAGAAGCCAACAGCTCAGAGGCTATTCAGATACTCTACAAGGTCTTGGAAGACCCTTCTTCATCACCAGAGGCTCTCCGTGTCAAGGAGCAAGCCATCACCAACCTCTGCGACCGTCTCACCGAGGAGAAGAGAGGAGAGGATCTCCGTACCCTGCTGACCAAGCTGAGACCCTTCTTCTCCCTCATCCCCAAGGCGAAAACCGCGAAAATCGTCAGAGGGATCATCGACGCCGTGGCGAAGATACCCGGAACCACTGATCTCCAGATCACTCTCTGCAAGGAGATGGTGGAGTGGACACGCGCCGAGAAGCGTACTTTCCTCAGGCAGCGTGTGGAGGCGAGGCTCGCCGCTCTTTTGATGGAGAATAAAGAGTATGTTGAGGCCTTGGCGCTGTTGAGTACTTTGGTGAAGGAGGTTAGGAGGTTGGATGATAAGCTTCTTCTAGTGGACATTGACTTGCTTGAGAGTAAGCTTCACTTCTCGTTGAGGAACTTACCCAAGGCGAAAGCTGCTTTGACCGCGGCGAGGACTGCTGCTAACGCTATCTATGTCCCACCGGCGCAGCAAGGGACCATTGATCTGCAGAGTGGGATTCTTCACGCTGAGGAGAAGGATTACAAGACGGGATACAGCTACTTCTTTGAAGCGTTTGAGTCTTTCAACGCTCTTGGAGATTCGAGAGCTGTTTTCAGTTTGAAGTACATGTTGCTGTGTAAGATCATGGTCAGCCAAGCTGATGATGTCGCGGGGATAATCTCTTCCAAGGCGGGGCTCCAGTACGTTGGCCTTGATCTTGATGCCATGAAGGCGGTGGCTGATGCGCACTCCAAGAGGTCTTTGAAGCTGTTTGAGAACGCGTTACGTGACTACAAGGCGCAGCTAGAGGATGACCCGATTGTCCACAGGCATCTGTCGTCTCTCTATGATACGCTTCTGGAGCAGAACCTGTGCCGTTTGATCGAGCCCTTCTCGCGAGTTGAGATAGGGCATATCGCTGAGCTGATTGGATTGCCGGTTGATCATGTGGAGAAGAAGCTGTCTCAGATGATTCTTGACAAGAAGTTTGCAGGTACGTTGGACCAAGGAGCTGGATGCCTTATCATATTCGAAGATCCGAAGGCGGATGCTATCTACTCGGCTACTCTTGACACCATTGCGAACATGGAGAAGGTCGTTGACAGCCTTTATGTCCGGTCTGCCAAGATCATGGCCTGAATGAGTGATTGATTTCGTCGTCTGAATCACATTTTATCTCTTTCTTTACTCCATTTTCGGTTTCTTAGTTGATGGGTTGGACTCAAAATGCTTCTCAATGGTGAAAGTGAAACTGTTTGGACTGTTTCTTCTGAGATGTATTTGTCTTTACTGCTTTAAAGTTTTAGGATCTTTTTTACGAATGGATGTTGCAGTTTCCTTCTCTATTGACTTTGAATGGTTTATTTACTGCTGTGCATTTATAAGATTCTGACCAACCAAGAAATAAATTCACAGGATCCAACCATTTAGTTTACCGAAGCAGGACATGACTTGCACACAAGTCTTAGTTTTTTGTCTCTTGTGTTTCATTCTTGAATGTGCTTTTGAATATCTCTGTAAATTGCGTTACCTTTTGTTGACTAGTTTGGTTATGGTCTACGGAGTCACGAGCATATCTAATGTAGACTCCAACGTACTAGTTTGGTTTGTACCGAAATGATCCTCTTTGCCGTCCATTTTATAGAATGTGTGACATATTATTACCATCCACTAAATGATCTTGATATATATATTTTTCGGGATAGAGTTTTGGTTAAGATAGACTAGTGTTATTTTAAAGTTAATTATTTTCACTTTTCTAAAAGTTCTGTACTACTTTTTGCTATTCTTCTGAATGCGTTTTACTCTCTTTTTTACAGTCGTCAGTGGTCTTGATGGAAATACAACATTTAGAATGTCCCACTTTTGTTCAGTATATCTTCATTCACAGTAAAAAAAAACTATATACTTCTATTTTTGTAGGTCAGTGATTGTTTGTTTGTTGGTGAAAAGTGAAAACTTAAATGCCCAATTAAATGAGGTTTCTTGGTTTAAAATTATACGACTAGACTAATGTCCAAAATCCTCGATTAACTTTACGCACACTTAAACTAGTTGAAATGTACATAGATCAGAAAACCAAACTTTTTATTGGTTAATGAGATTTGAGTAAAAGTTGACAAAAAGAGATAGATGAGCAAATAATACTATCCATGAAGCTAATCTGATCAACATTAATTTATTATACTATACAGATCTTGAAATAAATCGTTTCAAGGGTTAGTTAATGGTCAACAACACCTTCTTTCTTTATAGCAGAAAAATCCCACGAGCTTGGATATACAACTAAACATTTTCAACAAGAAAAATTATAAAAGAAAAGCGACAGCTGTTGAGTAGAGAAGCAAGTACTTAAACCTCCTAATAAATTAATTATTTAACTTGTTAATTTTTTGTTGCTAGCCTGTACGTATCCCAGTAAGCAAACCAAAGCAAACATGACCACGTTCTTTCTAACGGGTTATATCCAAAACCCACCCCCAAACCCGAAACAAGAACCAATAATATGAAAATGAAAATTAACAAGATTGACCATCGCTGTAACAACGGAGTCTCTTCACCGGAAAATCATGCCGGAAACCACCGTGAGAAGCCGCTGCTCTCCACTCTTCCACTAGCAAAGCGTCAAGCTCGGCCTGGTCAACGGTTCCAGTCGCAGCACCAAGAAACTCCGCAAACCCACCGACACGACCCGGAGGTTTGGCTTTCCGACGACCAGCACCGACGGGAACATTCCGGAGAGCTCCACCGGCGGTCCAGTAACGCTGACAGCCTTTGCAGAAGTGTCTTGGTTGATTAACGTTGTAGTTATTGAAGTAACAGAACTTAGTCTCCATGCTCTTGCATCTCGGACATGCTATGATCTTGTCTGGACGCTTCTCAGCCGTTAGATCCGATGATGATGATGATGATGTTGGTGATTTAACGGCTGGTTTTGTTTGTATCTCTGGCTGTTGTTGTGGCTCTTCTTTTTTGATCGTTTTTGTGAGATTATTGGCGGTGAATGTTATGGTTTTGCCGAAGAGTTTAATCCCTTGGGAATCTTGGGTCGCCATTGAAACGAGAATAGAGGTAGAGGAGGAGAGAAAAGGAGAGTTGTGATTAAGTTTCTTGCAGTGATGAAAGAGAGAAGATATGTTTATAGGAAGATTTTTTTGTTCACTTTTTAAAAAGATTTATGAAAACGTTATTATTATATCGTTTTCGTGGAAAAGAAGAGAAAAGCAATAGTCTTGTTAGTAGGGAGAATACATATATGAAAGAATATGTTAGGCACATTTATTGCTTACTGCATTCAAAGATATGTCATACATCGATCCATATCAGATTACAAATTGTGCGTATTCTTTTTCCTTTTTCTTCAAAAATATGTATACACACTATTCAGTACAGTCTCCGTATATTTTATCAAAAAGGTTTTATGGAATAATTCTGTTTAACTTTTTCAGGACTTTTTATCAAGATTTCTAGAATAATGGCATTAAATAAGTTATTGTAGAGCTTGGAACAATAGCGTGAACAAGCTGTATAGAAGTGTAACAAGTGCAATCGGTTAGAATAATCAGAACTGTAACTAAGATTGGTAAACTAATTGTCAATCTATCCAAATGGTTCCTTGGATAAAATGTTTTTTTTTACATAAAAATTCATTCAGTATTGTTTTTATTTTATTCAGAAAAGTTTTTAAAAGAAGTTTGTGTGCGTTCAAGGGCATTTTTATTAATATATTTCCTGAATTGAGATTATGTCACCAAAAAAATAAAATTATGTCAACATTCAAAACCTAATTATTCTCCATATAATTATATATTGTACTTATTAAAAATTAGCAGAAGCATCAATCATCCATTTCTTCTTATTTTCATAGTTGACTAACATTTTAAGATGATTCTATCTTTGGAAACATGAGTCGACAGCAAATTGAGTAGAGACTAGGGATTCGACCACAGTTTTTTTTTTCACATAACCGTTCCTATTATTTCTTCAAGAGAAGTACGGTTACAAAAATCTTCTAAGAGAAAAAAGAACGACAACAGGAGATGATGGAAGTAATGATAATTTAGAATAAGAAACTCAAATGAAGCAGGCCTTGAACGTCTTTGTAATAATGACCGAAGGTAGAAGGTTAAACTTGGACCCTTCCAAACCAAATAGAAAGGTAGGATGGTCCGAGCTGCTGGGAATGCCGAGATAGAATGTGACCTGATTCGACCACAGTTGTTTGAATCCAATTCTTCAATATGAAACTAAAATCCAAAATTTTATATATGAATATATAAGATAGTTTCTTTGAAAATCAGAAATAACGAGTAACAAATCAACAATAATACAAAACATATTAACTTGCCTTCTAAGAATTATGAAAGTTCCAGACTTGCGATCCATAATCTCTCTAGTGCTAGAAATCAATCTTTCAATAGTTTAATTCAGGAAAAAAAATTCATATACCAAAAAAATATTTGAATGTATAGCACAAAAAAAACCCCAACCACTTTGAATTATCACTAGGCCACCATGCATTTTAAAGTTATATATATATATATATATATATATATATATATATATATATATATATATATATATATATATATATATATATATATATATATCAAATCATTAGTAGAACAGCCGTTTGCGGCCAAAAAAAACATTAGTAGAACTACAAACCTATATTTTTACTTTTATATATCTCTGTCATCCCATTTAGAGATGGTTTTTAAAGGCAAATATGATCTAGTTTGAAGTATTATGGTTACATGTGATGCGAATCTTACACTCTATTTCATTGAATCTTATTTAAGTGATCGGAAGGATTTGGAGTTGAGCAAATTAAGCCACCAAAGAGGAAGAGAGTAGAGTGTGTTGCGTAGAAAGGGAGAAGTGATGAAAATAGCCTAGATAGTAATATGGAATCAGCTTTCAATTCAAAGGCACACATCATCTTGTGGCCCTCTCTTTACAGGTGTGTTACTGTGTTCTCGGCCATCCTTCCATTTTCTTCATTCGTTTTATTTATTCGTTGTTGAGAGATTAAATTTTCATCTGACGAATAATAATTTGATGTTGTTAAAGTTATGTAAAGTAAAACAAAATCAATAACGTTCTACTTCTAAGGATGTGCGACGTATTTCAATTGGTGGAATGGGTTTGTTGTAGAAATTGATGTAAATGATCTATTTTTCTCTTTAATAGTGAAATTGCAGAATGACTACAGAATCTCCAAATTATTTTAACGTTAACATGATTCTTTTTTCAAGGTGTATTAAGATTATATATCAGCCTCAAGGGTTCATGTATGTTGGTATCAAACATGTGATAGTTTAAACCAAACAGAATATATCTAATACTATAAAGAAATGTTTCTCTCCCTCCTGCTGTGCCACGTGGAAATTAGTCTCCCCTATGCGTTACACGTGTCCTAGAAACATAAAACTCATCGTTTAATTAAAAGGTAGGCGTTGTGGACCTTTTTTTAGCCTCATAATTTCGAGCCCAAATAGAAATGCCTACGTATTGAGCCCATATCAATTTATATACACGATTGTAGTAGTTAAACGATGTGTTTTTAGTTAGTGTTGCGTCTCCTTTCTTCATCGACCAGGAACTTCCATCTTCTTCTTTCGGTGCAGATGAGACTGTAACCGATTTCTCCTCTTAAAGCCCTCCATTAATCAACCTCCATTAAACGACCACGTTAATGGGAGGGTTATGATAATCAATACAGAGGCCACTACGAGGTCTTCAATGCGTCGATCTAGGTATGAGGCGGTGTGGAATCTTCTGTATAAATATGTAAGTGTTTCATGCATCTAACTCACACTCTCAGATTCTTTCTCTCTCAATTTTATTTAATCGTCTTGATATGGCCCTTACCAGGATTTTCTTCTCCGATCTGAAGACCGGCAAGAGCTCGGCGCCGTGGAAACTCGGCTTCTGCGGTAATGGGAGACGAGGAATGTGAAGCGGGGTGGTGAGCTAATGTGGATGGACATGCTTCTGATTGATGTTAATGTGAGTTCATCATTTTTTTTTCTGATCTCTGTATATTATTTTTTCCGATCCGTGACGGAAGGGGTTTTATTTTATTTTTTGTTAAGATTCATGTTTGGAGTTAGTTTTGTCGTTCATGTTCTGATGACGAGATGTTTTAAATTTTGGCAGTCCACTGTGATTCAAGCATCGATTAATCCTCACCGGCTTCCGAAATACCAAGAGCGACTTGCCGCCGGGAAGATGTTCTCTCTCTCTGGGTTTGACGTAGTTCGGTCTGCACAGAACTACAAGCTTTCTGATTCCGGTTTGCAGATACGCTTCAGTGATTCAACCGTATTTGATGAGATAACCGAGACGGTGTCCCCCTTGCCTGAAGAAGGCTTCCGGTTCAGGAATCAATCCGAATTGGTTGGTTTGGCCAACACAAACTCACATCTCCCAGGTAACCTATAAACAATGGATTCAACTATAAAAAGGTATCCTTGACCCCGTGAAATGCATCAGTTCCTTCTTCACATTCATAAGCTTTCTAAGAAACAATCTTCATAATGGCTAATTCCTCTGTCTTGCTGGACGATTTGCAGCTGTGTGTTTGCTTAGGTTCTGAGAAGCTATTAATATTAAGCGTGGGCGGTGAGGTGATGGAAGTCGACATGCTCCACCTGGACGCCAAGGTAACTCTGGCTTGATTACGTTGTTTTTTCTGTTTTATAATCCTTTATAGCGTTGTTCGTGTTCAATTTATTCATGTCTCGGTTATAAGAATTAATCCTCAGAAGTTTTTGTTATCTTCAAATATTTGGGATATGATCAGTGTTGTAACATTATTCCCCATAAGTTTTGGTTCAGAGCTACTTTTAGTTTTACAAATAAATACTGATCGTTCATATTTTATTATATCATTATACTTCCTGTAAAATTATATATATATGGAACAACTCTCACGGGTTACACTAATCATTGCAGGTTGTTCACAAATGACAATGGGACTACATCAGCAGCTTCATGGTTGAGAGGCTATGCCAAGGTTGAGCTACTGACAATAGCTGAGTCTAGCCAGTTTATCATCACAGCCGAGCCTTAGGTTCACCTGCAACCTTTAATAGGTTTGTCTCCACCAACATTCTAAGCTCTTTTTATGATCAACATTTATTATTGCAGAAAATAGAATGTATCTGCACTGGGATAGTCGAAAGTCACATGTACTCAGATGAATGTATGGTCCTTCATATCTTGCTCCAAGTGTGCAAGGAAACTTCTGAGGAGTGCCTCATCGTTTGCATGTATGTTCTGCGATCAAAGTAGTGCCGTTGGTGTTCTCAGGTACGCAGTCATTTTATTTTTTCTTTCTATAACAATGTATCTAAAACATTGTACTCTGTCTATTAGATATTATGTGGAGATGACTGTTGCTACTGACCCGGAAGAAGCTGTTTACGGAAATTTTCTATGGTGAGATAACAAAGTTTCTATGCTGATGCTGGTCATCTACTGGATTATGATTATTGATTTTTACGGGAGGATGGCGGAGAACATGTATTGTGATTTAAGAAAACTATGTGAAACTCTATCCAATGTGGTCGTTGAGATTCATGAACGACATAAGTACTCATCTGAACTCTCAAGTTTGCTGAAGAGGTAATGAAACAGAACAATCGTTTCCTCTAAAATTTCTTGCCTTGAATCTCTAATAAAAATAATAATTTTATTCAACAATATATTTTCTAACATCACGCAACCGTCTTCTGTAACAAACGTCATCAACATCTACCAACATCTACAGGTGTGGTAAAAAACTATAATAAACACAAGTCCATATATAACAAAATTATTCAATGGATTTTATTTCATAATTTAGTTAGTAATATTTATTTTGTGACAAAAAGTCAGTTATATTTATTTCAAAATTATAATCTGTTAATAATAATTATAATACATAAGATTCTAACAAACATGTATATATAAATAGAAACGCTATTTTCATATTATCTTTTTATATTTTAGATAAAATGAATAAGTTACTTCTTTTATATTGTGTATATTATTATCTTTAGGAAAAAGTGTAATAAAAATAATTTAATATATATATATATATATAATTGAGAGCAAAAATAATCTCATTGTACTTAAACCAATAGACTGCAATTTAAAAAAATATATATCTTTGTAACTTATTGTTATAGTTAAATTAAAATAAATTGAAATAGTTTAATTGTTGTAAGAAATTGAAAATGCCAATGCTAATTTTAGCTAAAATAATTTAATAATTTAATGCCAATGCTAATTTTAGCTAAAATAATTTAATAATTTAAAATAAAATTATATTAATAGTATATATATATTCGTCCGCCCGTAGGGCGGGTTTACCCTAGTAATTTGTATATAGATGTTTGTTTAGTTCGGTTCAATTTTATCAACCCACAACGAACCAATAACTTCTTATCGGTAATAAACAGTGTCAAATAGTAATATTTGTGCAATTTTTGAGTCTTGGTACAGCTGTACTGTCCGCCACCCGGATAATGCACGCCATCCGGATTCGAGTCTTGGCCACAATGGATTTAACATCTCTTTCGTTGGGGCGCTGGATCCCTTTCGGGGGATAGTTGAAAATGTGGCTGCCCAAATATCAGAGTTATCAAAAAAAAATTATTTGTGCAATTTATTTGATCGATTAATAGAATGGTTGAGTAGATATTGCCTTGGAAAAATGCACTTGTTTATCATTAATGAAAAGAAAATAAAGTTGAGCAAAGCATGTTTTAAAAGTTTTTCATCTTAGTGAACATAATTCACGTACGTTATAAAACGAAAAAGAAAGTGTTAAAGATGAGAGTAAGGGAAAAAGAAGAGGAGAAGAAAAAGGAAAAGGATAGCACTAATCGATGTTCATGTTTCTCTTGTGTTCTCAGATTCCTACTTTTATACTATATGGTTTCTCACTGGAACCTTTGCACTACAAGTGCTTTTAAAAGAGATCGACTTTTCCGGTATATATGAAATACAGAAAAGTTAAATTAGACATATTCAGAAAGGGAATATAAATGTGTGTAAATATATATATGTAAACGGATAATTTCATCCATTCCGTTATTATGCATATAAATGTATTCTGATTTCTAGCAATTGGATTCATAATCCTCTCAAGGTAGGACTGGGAATTATTATCCGAGATCCGGATCCGATCCGAGATCCGATCCGAATCCGCTCCGAAAATAGGGTATCCGGGGCATCCAGATCCGGATCCGGATAGTAAAATATCGGATCCGTCGAATCCGGATCCGAATCCGGATATCTGAATTTTTAGGTCCGGATATCCGGATCCGGATTCGATTTTTAAAATATATTAAATTTATAATTTTAATTAATAATTATAGTTAATTTATTAATATTTATAAATAAAATTAGTCTTATAATATTACATTTAATTTTAATAATGTTATATGCATAAATGCATTCATAAATTTTGTAAAATTATTTAATTTATGTAATATTTAAAGATTTTTTGTGTTTAATTTGTATTTTAAAAAATATTTTTTATTTTTTTTAATTATTTTGCCGGATCCGGATCCGAATCCGGATACCCACGGATATCAAAATATCTAGACGGATATCCGAAACCCGGATATCCGGAAGACACAAATCCGGATCCGGATACTGAAATCACGGATCCGACGAATACGAATCCGGATCCGGATACCCCAAATATCCCGGATATCCGGATCCGTCTCAGCCCTATCTCAAGGTGATTGGATTTATGTTTATACAACAAAATCGAATTTTAAAGACAATTAAGCTACATTAGTTAATATGTTAATTATAGGTTTGTAATATAGAACTTAAATTAAACCTTTTGTCAAAAAATAAAGAACTTAAATTATTATACACAAATTATATAACGTAACTAAACTATTTTGCGGTTCTTCATTCTAGAAGGATCACATGTTAATATGGAGTACGTAATAATACATATTGCATTGCATGCTATATTCTCAGGCAAATTATGAATTACAAAAGCAAAGGTAGTCATGTTCCGCATAGATTTAAAAAACAACCATATATATATATATATATATATATATATATATATATATATATATATATATATATATATATATATATGCGTGTAGATATGGACACGTATAATTAGTTGTAACTTGTAAAGGTGGATTATCTTTTCTTAGGCCATTTTTTCCTTCTTTTTTAGGGTTTCAATGGATTTGGTGACTAACTTTTGTTGGTTGCCCATTTTTTAATTTTCTCCTTTCAAATCTTAATCTTTTCAGTATGTGCTTCTTTTAGGTTCGGAAAATTCACTTTATAACAAAGGCTCTCTTTTTTTAAAAAGCAAATCTTTTGTATGGGTCTTGTACTTTAATCATATCTTTAATAAAGTGATTACAATTAATTAGACGAATAAATAACGGAAATTATTATTCTCTCTTTAATGACTACTATAGATATGAATCGTACTTTATTGAGCTTTTACAGAATAAAATGAAAAATTATCCATTTGTATCTCAACTTGTCGGACTATATGCTCATATATATTTAGACGAACCGTATTTCAAATTGAATGTGAGGATCAGATTTGATTTTATTTTCTGTGCATACAGTGTAAATAAGTTCTGTAATATTATGTTCACAATCTGAAAATAATTATATATACATGAGGTTTAGGAGGAGATACTAGCAAGTTTTTTTTTATAACTTAAGTTTGATATTAATATGATACAAATAATACTAATGCCATATTTCACAATTTAAAGAGACAAACTAATACAATTAATAATGTTTACTTATTGCTTTTTTCTCAAAAAAATGTTTGCCTATTGCTAAATAAAATAAGGTGGAATCAATTAGTAAAATTAAACTTTATACATGTTTAGTTTAACTGGAAAGAGATGCGCTTTTCTTTGAGGGTACATGCATGAGATATCTTTATTCTCGATTAAGAATTTAAAGTTAAAGAAAATGAAAACAAATTGGGGAGAATTGTTTAATTTATTTTGACCAAACTAGTACAGTCTAAAGCTTCTGTTAGTTCTGTTTTCCTATTCGAAGAACGTTTTGCTGATCTAATTACAATTGACAAAGAAACTGAGGAGGAGACTTGGTATATTGAGATAAAATTTAAAATACACCTGATACCTTATGTAGACTTTTGCACTAGCTAGAGCCAAATGCACCCTACCATTACGTTCGAATTACATTGTTGGATTTTAGAAGTAATTTTGGATACACTCCACCTATATGTATATTAGTGTATATATGACAGAGATTAATATATCTTTATTACGTATATAAAACTAGCTAAGATAGATATCTTTTGACTGCTTAGGTTACAACTAGAGGATCAGCCTAGTTGGATATGATCAACACTGAAACCATATTTATTTAAACGTTACAACAAACGGGTCTCGTGTCCCGCCAATGTTTTGTTCCGTTAAATAATCAACTACTCCATCTTTAAAAAAAAAGGAAGCTAATTTTAATTTTATGAATGTAAGATACCAATTTCTTGATCAATCAGCAAACAGAAAGGTGTGTAGACACTATCATGTATGATACCAATTTCTTCATCTAGTTGAGTTTACAATTCTGTCACCCATACTTGTATAGTCCAAGAAGCAACGCCAGATGAATATGCAGAATATTGTTTCCGAAAAAGTTCATTTTCCCGTCACATGTCCATAAGCCACAATCAAATTTATAATATTTAATACTCGATGTTAAATTAATGCGAGACGACATTAAGAAAATGGAAAATAAAATGTTTAACTAGAGAGAAAATATTTACATACAAAGAGATAATCTCTATTATGTAATCTTTTGATTCCAGTGGCAGATATAAAAATAATTAAAGAAACAACATGTAAGCTAACTTCATGGCCTAATTAATGGTTTCGAAGACATTGTCTTATTTGAAGCCTCTCTACTTGCCAACTCACTTTTCGATATTTTTTTTCTTTTTGAAGTTTTGAACCATTTACTAATCTCTTAGAAAAATATATACTACACTATTTTCTCCTTCCGCCATTTTGATTGCGATTAGTTGCAGAATCAATAGCAAATCCGACACAAAACCCGAAGTTCTTTGGTACTCCATCCGTTCTTGAAAGATGGTAGTTTTAGAATTTTCACACTTTTTAATAAAACACATTAAAACTTAGTTATAAATGCATAGTTTTCTGTAATTTTATATTTTCTATATTTTTAAACCAATAAGATTTTATAAAATGAAAATCAATATTTTTAAACTTTACAATTATTTATTATTAGTTGACAAAATTTGCTTTGAAAATATAAAAAAAACTATCTTTTAAAAACAAAAATTTTCTCTAGAACTACTATATTTTAGGAAACATAATTTAAAAAATGCATTTCATATAAGATTTGTATGCTTGAAGCTTAGCTTTATTCATATTGACAGCTCTCTATATATACACGATGTGAGCACAAGATAACTACAAGTAGGACTTATCTAGTGCTCGAGATTATCTGAATGTAAATACATGTTTATCTATAATACATAGTTATCCTAATATCCCCCCTCAAGACGGAGCACGGTTAGTGATACCGATCTTGGTAAAGAGAAACTGAAACTGGGTCCTGGGCAGCGGTTTGGTGAGGCCATCAGCGAGCTGATCTTTAGACGAAACGTGCGAGACACGAAGCGTACCATTTTGAACTTGTTCTCGTATGAAATGGAAGTCAAGAGCAAGATGCTTCATCTTGGAGTGGAATACTGGATTTGCACTGAGGTACGTGGCGCCAACATTGTCACAATAAATAGTCGGAATGGACGTGATTGGAAGCCGAAGTTCACGAATGAGGGAATAAAGCCATCGAACCTCTGCAGCAGTAGCTGAAACAGCCCTGTACTCTGCTTCTGTAGAGGAGCGAGCTACTCCAGTTTGCTTTTTAGCAGACCAAGCTATAGGGTGTTGTCCACAAAACACAACGTAGGCTCCAGTGGACGTGTAGTTATCTTTGTTCCCAGCCCAGTCAGCATCCGAAAATGCATGTAGAGACAGAGAGGAATGACGCGAGAGGAAGATACCCGATGTGAATGTGCCAGCCAAGTAGCGAAGCACTCTCTTCACCGCAAGCCAGTGAATATCAGATGGCTTGTGCATGAATTGAGAGAGTTTGTTAACGGCAAATGCAATGTCATGGCGCGTGAGGAGAAGATATTGGAGTCCTCCCACTATCGTTCGGTATTCAGATGGATTAGCAAGTGGTGTGCCGTCACGTATAGAGAGTGAGGTTGATGCGGTCATTGGAGTTGGAACTGGTTTGGCATTAGCCATATTTGCACGATGAAGGAGATCACAGATGTACTTCCGTTGAGAGAGATGAATGCCTGCAGCCGTGCGGAGGACTTCTATTCCAAGAAAGTAACTCAGGTCATCAAGATCTTTAAGGGAAAACCTTCTGGACATTGTGTTTATCACATCACGAATCCTGGAAGGAGAGTTTCCAGTAACCACAATATCGTCGACATAGATCAAAATAAATATGACTGTATCACGATCATGAAGAAAGAACAAAGATGCATCCGCCACAGAGTTCTTGAATCCAAGGCTGAGAAGAAATGTTTTCAACTCTGTGTACCAGGCTCGGGGTGCCTGTTTCAATCCATAGAGAGATTTGTTGAGCTTGCACACATGATTGGGTTTGTCTTTGTCAATAAAGCCCGCTGGTTGGACCATGTATACATCATCAGTTAGATGACCCTGAAGAAATGCATTATTGATGTCGAGCTGCTTGAGTGGCCAGTTGTATCTAGCTGCTTGTCCAAGAAGAAGCCGAATGGTGGGTGTCTTGATGACAGGACTGAAGGTTTCATGATAGTCAATTCCTGGACGTTGATGATTACCTCTGGCTACCAGTCTGGATTTAAGACACTTTACAGTGCCATCAGGGTTGAATTTGGTGCGGAAGAGCCATCCATTACCCACAAGATTTGTTGCTTCTTCAGCTGGAACCAGATCCCATGTATTGTTAGCTACCTGCGCATTAAACTCTGCAGTTGCAGATTGTCGCCAGTTCTCATCAGCTAGAGCCTGCTTGATCGTGGTCGGTTCGACGTAAGGAGCAACTGTCGTGGTTAGCCCATACTTTGGATTTGGCTTGACGATGTTGTTGCGTGATCTGGTTGTCATAGGGTGTTGACTCTGTGATGTTTCTGCAGCTGGTGGTGAGACTGATGCAGGAGCAGCTGGTGTTGTGGACTCAGGTGTAGGTGATGGAGCCTCCAAACGCACAGGTTGCTGACCGCAATAATGAACAGGTTCCACTGTAGGGACCCACGCTGGCTCACTTGTTTCACTGGGGGAGGAGACATTGGCACTTAAAGAAGGAAAAGGAAATTTATTTTCAACGAATGTGACATGACGTGAGACAAAGAGACGAGAAGTAAGAGGATTAAAACAAAAATAAGCACTTTGAGACAGGGAGTAACCAAGGAAGACACATTGAGTAGAGCGAGGTTCCAACTTATTGTTGGTGTATGGTCGCAGCCACGGATAGCAAAGGCATCCAAAGATCCGAAGTTTAGAGTAGTTAGGAGCGGTTCCAAAAAGTCGTCTGTATGGAGTGTCCATTGATAACACCTTGGTTGGCATTCGATTGATTAAGTAAACTGCAGTTGCAAATGCATACGTCCAGTATTCAGTGGGGATGGAGGCGTGAGTTAGAAGGGAGAGTCCGGTTTCAACAATGTGTCGGTGTCGCCGTTCAGAGAGTCCATTGTGTTCAGGGGTGTGTGGTGGTGTTGTTAGGTGAGAGATACCGTGTTGTGCAAGGAAAGATCTCAGGGCAATGTATTCTCCTCCGTTATCGCTGTAGAGCGTTGTGATTTTCGTCTGGAATTGCGTCTCAACCAATTGCTTGAATGCTATAAATGTGGCTGCGACCTGTGATTTGAGTTTCAATGGAAAGAACCACATGTATCTGGTGAAGTGATCAACAATCAATAGATAGTATTTGTATCCATCAAACGAGTGAACAGTGGAGGACCAAACATCAGAGAACACAATTTGTAAAGAACGAGAAGAAGTAATAGAGGTTTCATGGAATGGCAACTTATGACTCTTATTAATTGAACAAGCATTGCAATGAAAAGAATTTGAAGAACGACAAGAAAAGCCAGGAGAAAAACAAGAAGAGATATGCTGTAAAATCGGAAAAGCCGGATGTCCTAGTCTGTGATGCCAGTCTAAGGACGACGAAGTGACAGCAGAGAAAGCAAGAGGAAAGCGTGAGTCATTAGTGGGCCATTCATATAGATTGCCATTAGCCGGCGCGGTCAGTACCGGTGTCCCCGTTTGAAGGTCCTTCACCTGAAACATAGATGGAAAGAATTCCACAGAAGCATTGTTAGTCTTGCAGAAACGATTTACAGAGATCAAGTTCTTTTGCATTGATGGTGCATAAAGAACATCATTAAGATTAAAATTCTTAGCGGAGGTTGCAAGAGAGAGTGAACCGGTGTGTGTGATGGGAAGATTAACACCATTCCCGATCACTATGCCATCAGGTCCTGCGTAAGGCATGTGAGCAGCCATATTGTTGAGGTCGGTTGTGACATGATGTGAAGCTGCGCTATCCATGAGCCAGGCATCAGGATGTTGATTGTGCGTGTAGTTTGCGTTAGCAAACGGTCGCCACTGAGGAGATGAATGATTTTGCTGCGTCGAGTTGTTTGCAATGACCCGGAATGAAGGACATCGCTGTGCACTGTGTCCTTGGAGTCCACATGCCTGACACCTTCCAAGATAAGGACGAGGAGCTCGAGGAGAGTTGTTGTTTTGTCGTGGGACAAAAGGTGGTCTCCAGTTGTTGCGGTTGTTGTTGTTTGAATTGATTGCATTGTAGTTGGTGTTGGTGGTGGTGTTGTTCCTCGTAGTGGTGTTGGCTGTAACAGGAAACGATGGTGTGGCAGGTTGATCACAAACGATCATGGCTTCACGATTGAGTAGTTTCTCTGTGAGCTCAGAGAAGGAGATGAGGTTGTCGCGTCCATTGATAGCATCAACCTCTGCTTTGTAATCATCGGAGAGACCAGCTAGGATCTGTTCGATTAGATCTTCCGGATCAATTGGTTTACCCAGAAGAGCTAACTCATCTGCCTTCGTCTTGATCAGACGTAAATACTCACTTATGGTCTTAGTTCCTTTGGTGCAGCTTTTGACTTGGAACTTAAGTTGTTTGATGTGTCCGCGAGTTGGTGTCCCAAAGATGAGGTTGAGTGTGCTCCAGACCTCATGAGTGGTTGTAGCACTTGCTACAAGGGGTTGAATCGGCAAGGATATAGCCCCGATGATAGCGCTGTAGAGAAGTCTATCTTGGCGTCTCCATCCTTGATACGCCAGGTTTGTTTCAGTGGATCCATTGGTGGTGATGACTGGTTCAGGGGTGGCTTCTGTTTTCTCAAGAAAGCTGTGTAATTCATGACCTTCGAGGAGTGCTTGGATTTGCCTACTCCACATGAGGTAGTTGCTATTTGTCAAACGTGTGACGTTAGACATGTTGACTGCGAGCAAGGAACTTGCTGGGTTTGTGGGATCATAAACTGCTGTGCGTGTAGCAGTGGCAGGTATGAGAGAGCTGTTTGGGTCTGTCATTGTTCAGACGTGTTTGCAGAAAAAAAATTGAGGCGAAAATAGGTTTAAGCTAGTTGGATCGAGAAGAGCTCTGATACCATATAAGATTTGTATGCTTGAAGCTTAGCTTTATTCATATTGACAGCTCTCTATATATACACGATGTGAGCACAAGATAACTACAAGTAGGACTTATCTAGTGCTCGAGATTATCTGAATGTAAATACATGTTTATCTATAATACATAGTTATCCTAATATTTCAAAAAGAAAAAACTACATTCCGTGTGATTAACGTCAATCTTCAAGAAGAATTGAGCATATAACAGATTCTATTTTTATATTTCATTTCTTGAAGATATATTTAACGTACGACAAAATCTACTATACAATACGCACATGTATAAGATTCGATACAATAAAATTTTCTTGTAACACAAGATTAAACCTAATATAGGTTGTGTCTCCGCAAGCTACGGACCACGGTTGTCGTGATTCGTGAATACAGTAATTTAGAGAGAAAAGTGGAGCAGCCTTCATAAAATATCAGATTTACTTGGGATAAAATTAGAGGATTAAAGGACATAACTTACAGAGTTTTCGATTCTTCAAAACCAAGATGATCTTAGTGTTTATGGTAGTAGACTAGTAGGGCCATCGTTATGACACCATGTGTCTCTAGTTGAATTGATGTTTATAATATGGATCGAAAGATATCAAGAATGTCGTTAAAGATGATATAGCACATCAAGCATCGAGCATACTTTTTCAGTAAGAGAATCGATTACACTGACTTATGTTCGGATCTGATGCAAGAAGTCTCCAGCTTTGGTCTCATTTCCATTGGCATTTTGTTTATCCTCCCTCACAAAATTCTTTGAATGTACCTCTGAGAACATATGCCTCTTTACTGGAAATATATATATATATAATTCTTGTGATAAGGAACTTATCCACAATTCAAAGAAAAAATTAAGACTCCTCATATTACCTAAACGTTTTTTTTTTTTGAAAAAGCATATTATCTAAACTTGTTGAAAAAGTATAACGATTTCCAGCCTAGTGTGATTTGTGATTGATATGTATACTTCGTGTACTATACATATTTGTTTCTTGAATCACTTTATATTTCTTGAAAATACAATCAAAACGTATAATATATACGCACGCTACGACACAAATTTACGTATAATCTACACAATCCACGCATTAGTAATGTGATACAATTATAAAAATGCTTGCAGAAAGTAAATTGGAAAGGTGATTTGGAATCTTTGATGAAAAGGATGTTTACGTATCACTCCATGTATCACTTTCATCTCCATTGTTGCTAGCTTACATCCTGAAAAGGAAAATAGAAAGAGAGGAAGTGAGTGAATGATAGATAAATCACGTGTTGGAATTAGAACAAAATCAATAAGATTCTTAACCAAAGATTGACTTGGTTTAGACATATATATTGAGAGGATAAAACCTGGTGTATTGAGTTTGCTTTCTTCAAAATCGTGCTGATCTTAGTGTTTATTATTGAGTCAGTTGTTGCAACAGCAGATAACTTTGTTGTAACCACATGTCTAAAATTAAATTGCTGGTTACAATATATAAGAATTCAAGAATGTCGACAAAGTTTATTAAAATGTATCAAGAAGCCGAACATAACTTTTTTTTCACAAACTTGAGGTAGTCTGGGTAACCAGACCGGAATAGAACAACCAATAAAAAACAACTCTCTACGGAATGATCTAGCTGTCTTAGCAAGAAAATCCGCGGTCTTGTTCTGAGCTCTAAGAACATAGATGATGTTGAAGTCCGGGAAGCAAATCTTCAATGTCTCCAACCTTTCCAATTCTTACGCGTAGCTCGGCCAAGCTTGAGGTTCTTTAATCATCGCTATCAACTCTTTGCAGTCTGTCCCAAATTTCTGACATGATGAATGTTGGAGCATGCTCTCCATCGCCCATCGTAGCGCTTCTACTTCCGAGTGCAAAGCTGATTCCCGTCTTACTATATTCCGTGTCCCCATCATTTGTGGCCGTCCCCCAATGTCCATCCAAGCCCATCCACATCCACTATACTCTGCATTTGCCGTCCACGATCCATCGACCAAACATATATTACCCAAGCGTATGGCTTGGGGAATCACATTGGTACTCTCTTGTACCTCAGGTGGTATCATCTCATTTGCATTAAACCAAGCTTGACATTCACTCTCTGCATATCTAACCAGCTCCAGTGGATCTCTATCTATCCCTCTAAACAGCTTATCATTCCGGGTCTTCCATATATACCAGATTATCCAAGGATAAGGGTCCCTGTCTTGTTCTGGTTCAATGATGCTATTTTTCCTCCAGAATAAATAGTCCATATTAGTGTAGATGCTCTGTCTTGGGAATATATCAGGACTAGTCGGGGTTGCTGATAGGGTCCATACTTGAAGGGCTGGTGGACATTCGAATATAGCATGAGTCACAGATTCCTCTTGCTCTCCACATCGCGGGCAGTAGTTATCACATCTCATATTACGCCTTGCCAAGTTTCTTGTTACTGCCACATAACCAGTCAACAATAACCTTTCAACGTCAAAAAAAAAAAAAAAAATTTTTTTTTTCACAAAAAGAATCCACTGCGTAGTCTGCACTCACTTGTGTTGGATTTGTTGCAAAAAGTCTCCAGCTTCAGTTTCTTTTTCGTTGGCATTTTTTTTGTGTTCCCTGACATTCAAGAAGTCGAACATAACTTTGTTGTTACAACATGTCTAAAATTAAATTGCTGGTTACAATATATAAGAATTCAAGAATGTCGCGACAAAGTTTATTAAAATGTATCAAGAAGTCGAACATAACTTTTTTTTTCACAAAAAAGAATCCACTGCGTAGTCTGCACTCACTTGTGTTGGATTTGTTGCAAAAAGTCTCCAGCTTCAGTTTCTTTTTCGTTGGCATTTTTTTGTGTTCCCTGACATTATTCTTCACATGGACCTATGAGAACATATACTTGTTAATATTTTGTAATATTAAAACAATTGCTGGAATATGGAAGTAGTATAGTAAAGTGAGACGAAAAGAGTAGAATACTTCTATGTACCCTGATTTCTGGCTTAGGAGCAGATGTCACAGTATTGGGCTCTTCTTTGGTTATTATAGACAATGAAATATGCTTCTTAAAAGCGAACCTGAGAGTCTTGTAGTTGTAGGGACTCTGTTCTTTTGTAGTCAGATGCTTTTTGAGACTGTCCTAGCATGATTCTGGAGGTATGAGAGGTTTGAGGTTATCTTTAGTACACACTTGTTCTCATTTTAGTCTTTTATTATTTTTTCAAGGATTCAAGTGAAGATTATTCGTGGATCTCTGTACTTCGAGAGAGTCTCTCCTTTTAACACATCTATCTTAAGTTTTATTGTTTTCATGTTATTGTTGTTCATTTTACTGTCGAAAGTACTTCCGGTTTGTAATTGTTGCAGCACCTTAGGCTTGAATGAAATGAAATTTGTGACAAAAAAAAGACTCTTATTATTTTTTATTTCGTTTCTAATTACATTTTTACTGAACATGAAATAAAACACTCATATCATTCACAAACAAGTCTTTTAACACTTATAATCATGGGCAATGTCACTCCTAACTCTTCTTCATATTTGGTCCACAGCCTCCCCACCAACGCGTCTCGAGCAGAGATCACTGTCTTCATCAAGCAACATGTTTCCATAGAGACAAGATCAAACCTCTCCGAGAGTTCCATCACCGATTTCTTCAATACCTCCACCAATACATTAGTAACTGACCCTTCTTGGACCGCTGTGTGAAGCTTCTTCACACCTGGTTCAACCGCCTCTAGATCTTTAATAACCGTGAACCCGCCTGATAAGAACACGTTTTTGATCTCCGGGTTAACCATGTTCTGCAGCTCCATGAAAGCTTGCGCCCATGGAACCTCCTCCATCTCCTTCGGAATGGTTAGATACAAGAGATTCTTTGAAGAACCAGAAAACACTGCAGCAAACACGCTGGTTATGTACAGAGTCTTGAGCTCTACACCATATAGAGCTCGTAGGAGGACTTTTACTTTTCCAGATAGTTTCTTCTTGGAGAGACTATGATGATGATGTTGCTTCAACGATTCAACAAGGCTAGTCATAATCTTGCCGCAGTTTTCGATCCTCGGGTTCTTGGAAGCCATGTGTTGCCTCCAACTCTCAAGATGCAACAAAGAAGTTTCCTCAGAACAACTTTTAGTCTCCAGTTTACTCAAAGCAAACTTGAGTAATAAGTTTCCGTGGTTGAGACGGTCGAGCTCTGAGGTGAAGGAGTTGCAGAGGTCAAGCAGCTTCAAGCTAATGCCAGAGTAGATATAGATAAAGTTTTCTTCCAAATCCGAGACAGGAAGGTCTAGTTCGGTCACGAGTGTCCTTATACTCCTGTGTGTCTCACAAAGAGATGCCATTGCTTCCTTCATCCAAGAAACAGTGAGAATAGCATTCCCATCATCCTTTGGTATAAGTTCTCTAATTGATACCGACAAATTTGTCTCGAAATGGTTCAACAGAGATTGAAGATTTTTGGATATGCTTGCATTGTTGTTCTTGGGAAATAGATTCTTGAATGGGTTTCCACAGCGGAAGAACACTCTTGGTGGATGATCATTTATACGGTGGCTCATATTAACTGTTACACACATAAAGAAAAAAAAACAGTTACATATCAGAAAATAAGAAAGAAAATCCAAACATTTTGGCTTTTTTTGGAACTAAAATGATTTTATCCAGACATTATTGTTGTGAATCTAAGCTATTACTCACCTGGAGAGAGAGATTCTTGGGAGGTGTTAGCGCTTACTTCAATTTTGGCTTCAAAGAACTTCAGAAGAAGTGAGAGGGAAGGAAGAAAGAATAAATTGCAGTTTAGAAAACTCTTTTGGAGAAAATGTATAAATAGGAGGAAAGATGGGGTGTGTGTTCCAGGAAACGCAAGTGTTGTAACACGCGTTGTTATAAGAGAGGAATGAAACAATTCTTGCCGTGTTCTGCAGATCAACGCAACACGGGAAGCAAAGTGTTACTCTCACGTTGGTTTTGCCTTTGGGCTAGTTGTAAAGCAGTGTGGTTAGTTTCAGCTACGCGGCAGTGACGAAGAATATAGCGTGATGAACACGCGTATGGTTGTAGTGATTAATTTAATACACAGATCGAATTTCTGACGCAAGTGTTGCCACTTGTCAGTTGACTGACTATTCACGAAAATAAAAAGTTGCAAGACTACGGGCTGATTTTTCTCAATCCAACGGCTGGAAAGTTCTGGTTCCTTCACGAAAACAATGGTTGATTTTGGGGTTGTATTTTAATATCTCTGTCAACATGTTATATATAAAATTTGATTCAACTGGAATTCTAATGTTTTAACTTCTTTTATTGAGAAATATCTTTAGATATTCTTAAAAAAAATTAATCACAAATATAGTCTTTTAAACACTTATATCCTCATGGTTAACTAATTTTATCTTAGGATTTAAAGTTGAAGGGAGAAAGCCTGGGATAGAGTTTACAATTTTTGAAAATGAAATAATCGATATTAATAGTTTAAAAATAAAATATTTAAAATTATATTTCAAAAATTATTTTCGAGTTCAAAAAAAAATTGAAAAAAATAAAAAATTCAAAAAATATATAGATTTTTAAATTGTATGTTTTCAAATTCAATTTTTTTTATAAAATCTTTTGAAAACATATAATTAAAAAATATTTTTTTTTTCTTTTTAAACTTTTTATCTAAGGTGTAAGGGTTTTTTTTGTCTTCTTTAATGAAATATTTTGGTCATTTTTCTTGGAACTCTTTTTGTAATGAAAACTAAAAAAAAAATTTTGAAAGAATTGCCTTTGTATTTTATATATATATATATATATTTGTCAACTGATATCTAGCTTTCTGTTGATGGAAACAACAAATAAACTCTCTTGAAACATTGAGTTATACTATTTCCATGGCACATGCATGTTATCTAAAACATTTCTTACAACTTTTTGAAATTAAATATAGGATAATTAAATCTATATTTTGTAGGATAAATTACAAAAATATAAATATTTTTGTTATTTGAAATATATCCCTGGACAAAGTCCAAAGCCCAACAATATAATTGAACTCAGTGCAACAAAAAGAAAGACTGTCAAAGGAAAACAAAATCGGCTTAAAACAAAAAGAAAGAACAGAGAATAGCAAAGAGAGAGAGTTATTCTTAATCAGATTGTCGTCGGCACAAGAATTGCTGAAATGGAGTGTTCGTAGTTTTACTTTGTTTTAAATACTCAAGTCCATTATTCTCTTATGATTTCATAGCTTTATTCTCTGTAATCGTATCTTAATTTGATCTCTTGATTAATATCTTTCATACAATTTACTATCGAATTTGTGGTTTCATTTTAAATAAGCCGAATTAAAATTGAATAATTGGTGCCGTCGTGCCGACTATGGAGAATTATGAAGCAACACGAGTCAATAATGACGTGTGTGCTACTTATCAATCCTCGTACCGAGTAACACATCAGTAGTAATGACGTGTCAGTAATGATTTTCTTTTTTGTGTTTCAAAAAAATTCTGAAATGCAACAAGACTATGGTAACAAGACTATAGTTGTATTCTCTGATCGGTTAACGGTACAAACTTCAGGTGTTGCATATCATTATATAATTATATAACACACTAATAAGTAATAACTAAATAAAGGGTCTAAAAATTTACTTTTGCTTCAAGCCCGTGAACTTTTTTTCCCAAAGATATTAGTGTGTTACCCCTCTGTTTACAATTTGTCTAAAACAATAACGAGTCTTACCCCTGTTTCACAACAAAAACAATAATCAATCTTTCAAACATATCTAATTTACACTTGCATCTCACATTATAAGCAAAAGTAATTTATTTAAATAGTAGGAGTTTTCAGGTTCCGGCAACAGCAAGCGATGATAATCATGCCTTACAAATGAAAACAGGATACACCAAGCCACTAGATAGAAAATGGGGGAAGCCAGAAAGAGGCGGAGAGCTCGACTGGTGCACCTTGAAAAGGAGTGGAGGTTCTGGTAGTAAGATCGTAAATACCAAATCCTTGGCCTATATAGTAGATGGAGTTAGGCTTGAGACCAGGGAACGAGCTCGCTTGGGCGCAGAAAGCCTCACTACTTGAAAGAAAGATGCACAAATCACCAATGTTGTCAGTGTAACACATGTATCGTCTTCCTTCCAACGTCTCCTCCTCCCTAAATACCATGAACTGCTTCGTTTTGTAGTCCTGCCCGTTCTTGAGATACGTTTGGATGTACCTGAGGGAAGATGTTTCAGTCACAAAGTTGATAACAAAGTAACTAGCAGCTAAGAGCATCTCTAATGGTTAACATTATTTTCTGCATCAAAATGATGTAAACTCAAAATAAAATTGTATTTTATTTCAATGTTTTTCCTCATTTTCCTTGGAAAATAATATTCTATTATTAATATTTATTCTAATTCTATAACAAATCTTACTATTTAAAAAACTTACAGGTTTATCCAAAAATAATTTTATTTTAACTTAATATTTATCATATCCATAAATTTAGTTTCTAGAAGAATATAAAATGATTCATATATATAAACTTATGATTATATTATGAAAGTATTAATAATTTTGTTAAAATGTAAAAATATAGATATAGAATCTTTTTGATACTTAAAAAGCTATAGAAAGTTTTAAAAATCAAATTGCAAATGAAAAAATATAACATCAAAATGAGGCTATAAATTGTGTTCTATCAAATTTAAAGGAATACTATTTACAAACTCATATTTTCCCACTCAAAATGATGTATTATTGGAAAATGATTTCCTTCATTTTTTTGATGTTTTTTCTTGAAATGAAAAACGTACTATTGGAGGTGGTCTAAAAGAAAGATATAAATACCGTTTGACTATGAAATGTTCACCAGTGGAGGCTGACTCCACCAGATATTCCGTCCTGCAGCACGATCGAGCCCACCAAAATCTCCCATTCGGATTGAGGCAACTCGGGAAGGTCACGAAACTGCAACACATGGAACTTGGGATTGGGATGATCTTTGTCTTTTATATCATAGGAGAACAAGTGGTGACCTCCAGGAGAAGGCAAGTAGAAGCATTGGTCTCTCTTGGAATACATGAGATTTGAGTTATCTAAGTAGCCTAATAAAGGGGTTTGGATATTAGTCCAACGGAGGTCACGGCGTGGCCTACAGAGACTAAGCTGTCTACCTAAGAACTTGATACCAAGTTACCAACCACCCAATCATCCTTATCGTATTGGTCGGGAGGAGAAAAGGACATTGCTACATTCCAGCCAACCTTTGATTGGCAAAGTTGCGAAGAAGTAAGCGTAGGCAGAGGGATCACTGTAGTGTCTCTTTTGGAAGCTAAAGGGTTTACAACGTCAGTGACACTTAGGGAATGATCGCGTTGGTCTTGCATAAATAACCATCCGTGGGAAGCGCCGACTCCTTTCCCCTCAACGATCATCTCTTCTGGTATTGTTTTCTCCACCGTGAGCACATCTTGCTTAGCTGCGTCGAACAGGAGGACATTTCCAGTGATTGTTCCTCCACCTTGATCATTCAAATCCCCACTTATCTCCAGTGATACATACGGGTTGGTGGCTGCTGAAGATGACAACACCCTCCTAGCATTGATTTTTAATAAGATAAGTGATAAAATAAATTTAACAAAAAGTGATTAAAATTAATAATAATAAGAATTATCCAAATGTAAATAATAGCATTTAAAACAAATAACTATATATATATATATATATATATATATATATATATATATTATATTGCTATCCGAAAATATCTTTAATAAAAAATTTAAAACTAGGAAACATAATATTCATATCTAAATATCAAACAATTAAAATTCCTATTATATAACTGAAAAGATTATTAAGTGATTTCTAATATTTATTTATTAATAACGGATATGGTACAAAGAATTTTTTTTTAAAAAAATATAATACGTAAAAATTTTCAAGTGAAACATAATATTAAAGTTTTTAATTAGTAATGCATATATTAATAATTAACTGTAAAATGTTTATGCATCCATCTGTGGCAAAATACATAGTATATCTCTTATATATTAATCCAGAAACATTACAACATGTTTTGTAGTCACGTGTCATCACTAGGAAGATTCTTAGAAATCTTTAAAAAAATAAATTGGTCCATACAAATTTATATCATACTTTTTATTAAACTAATTATCACATTGATTAGTCTTAAATTATTTTTTTAAATAAAAGCTACCTAAGTTTCTTTCCTTAAATAAAAGCTACGAAATTACCTAATATAATTAACGTATATATAATAGTTAATGGTTATAAATCATACATATTGATAAAAAATTGTATCTTTTACATTTTTTGTTTAATTTTATATTATTAAAAAAATAAAAATTACATTAACCATATATTAGAAAAATTAGATTTTTTCATATATGATATATTTTGAATTTTTAAAATGTCTATAAATTACGAAAAATTGTAAGATGTTATTTTTTAGAACGGAACCCGATCCGAAACAAAATAGTTCGGATATCTGATATATCCAAACCAGATTTATATACTTAAATGTATTTTTATTTTGAAAATTTAATATCTAAAAGAATATACAAAATATATAAGACGTTATTAAGTTTTTCAAAATACTTGGAAATATATACAAATAGTTAAAAATACATGTTTAAAATAATTAAATGATAATCAACCAATACTTCAAATATCTATTGATTTCTTATCTGAATATTGAAGCTAAACTAAATTTTATGTTAAGTTTAAGTATTTTAGCTTACGTAATACACATTTATATGTTATAAAATAATTTTTTATTTTTATATTTTGATAAATTTAAAATATATATAAATTTTATTTTAGTTTTAAATTAAATGAGTTATATGAGTCTAAACTCAAACCGAACCCGCAGATCCGAACCAGATCGAATTCACAAAAAGTCTGAATATAACTGAACCGAACCAAATGATATCTGAATGTCCATCTCAAATCAAATGTAAAAAAAATTATTGATAACAAAATACATTCTAATTGTAATATATAAATACAACATATTTCACTCCGCACAGAGTGCCGATTATCATCTATTAATTATTTAAAATGTGTTAACGACAGCAATGTCAACAAAGTAGAAAAGTACAGTTCAAAAACTAAAGAAGTTGAGTTGCCACGAAACTTCGTCTTGCTCTCGTGATTGACTATGTTAAAAGACAAACTCTTATTGTCCTTCACTATCTCACTTTACTCTTTCTCTCTTACACAACTTTCAGATCGGTTTCCATGTCGTTGGTAGATAATGTAGCCGGGGACATCACCCCGGAGCTCCTGAAGCTGCTCTTCACTGTAGCTAGCACAGTCTACGGCTGCAAAGGAAGCGCCGAACGGCTGATCACGCTGATCAGCGATGTACAACCAACAATCAGGGAGATCCAACACAGTGGCGTCAAGTTGAGTGAACATCGCCAAACTCAAATGCGAATATTCTTCGAGATCTTGGAGAAAGCGAGGAAGCTGAGCGAGAAGGTTTTAAGATGCAGTCGCTTGAACCCTAAACATCTATACTACGCCAAAAAGATGAGGGACGTGGAGAAGAAGATAGTTCGTTTCCTTAGCACCTCCGTTCTAGTCAACATTCTCGCGGACGTGAACCATAACCGGTTTAGCTGTGAGTCGAGCCTCGACCGGAATGAGAACAAATGTGACAGGCTAAATGAGCGGATGAATTGTTTGTCGATAGATAAATACCTCAAGAGGGCGGAGGCAGAGGCTAAGCTGGACTTTGAGACGGAAGTTGATCCAGCGGAAGTATTGGACCGTGGGAAGAGAAAAGTCAAGGGGATGATGCTTAAGGTTTCGTATATGTGGGAAGAAGTCATAAAGGCTGTTCCAGGACTTTGCATCGAAGTCAGTGAGAACTTGTTGAGCTTGGAATGGCTCGACGACGACGAGTAAGCGCTTTTGATACCCGCCAAGACTCTTAATAACCTCTTGTATAAATCATTGCTCATCAGAACAAGCATTGTGTGCTTTGAAATATCTCTCTATATATATAATACTAGAACATGAGTAGATTATTTAATCAAAAAAAAAAAGCATGAGTAAATTATTTTCATTATCTATGTATGAAATATTCCATCAATGACATGGCTTCATTATTCCCACGTTTTCAACTCGCTCTTGGATCCATCCCTTGCTGCCAAACATAAACAAGCTCATCCCAACCAGTACTCGCCATCAAGTACCCTTCAACAAGAACACTCATATATATCAATCCCACCAAAGCATCCTCCACCATATAATCCCAAAGACAAACACTCATATCATAAGAGCAAGAAGCAATCAAATTTCTACGATGCTGCGAGAAATAATATATTTGAAATTGTCCAAAATAATAAATTATTATTATCACAATTTTTATCGGGCCGTTTGGGCCTAAAATTAGCCCATTAAAATATATCAAAAATGTCGTTTAAGTTATCGAGTTTAGGGTTTTTTGGGGGGTTTGGTTATCAGTATCACGGAGAAGCTTCATCGTCTCTTTTCATCAGTTTGTGAGAGAACAGAGTGGCAGAGAAAAGAGGGCAAGAGTGTTTATTTTCAATGGAAGGGATCACAGAAGGAGTAAACAGCATGAGCTTGGGAGTTGATAACCAGAAGAAGAATCGGATTCAGGTTTCCCACACCAAGAAACCATTGTTCTTCTACGTCAATCTCGCCAAGGTACTAAACCCCTTTTAAGTTTGAAACCTATGGACTCGAACTGCTCTTATTAAGTTACTATCATGTAATTATTATCATGTAATTATTGAATGGTTTATTGGTGGTACTCTGTGTTGTTATGTGACTCTTATCTCTCTTATCAATTAAACATGTTTATGTTGTTGACATAACAGAGGTACATGCAGCAGTACGCAGATGTGGAGTTGTCTGCACTTGGAATGGGTAATATTATTGCTTTATCTGTTTAATGATTTTGTGTATGAATATCAAAATATAATGTGTGGTTTTTAAGTAATGTAACGGAGTTTATTAAACTCAAAGTTTGTTTCCATAATAGCAATTTTTCATTTGTTGTAATGAGATTTAGAATTTGAACTTGCTTAATTTACTCTGGTTTCTTGTTGAATATTTTGAACTGTGCAGCCATAGCTACTGTTGTTACCGTAGCTGAGATATTGAAGAACAATGGTTTTGCGGTTGAGAAGAGTAAGAAGATCTTAATTAAGCAAGTTGTGTTTCTTTCAAAGATTACTGGGACTAAGTTTTGCTTATTGTTTCTTCCTGTAGAGATCATGACTTTGACTGTGGATATCAAGGACGATTCAAGAGGACGTCCCGTGCAGAAAGCCAAGGTTAGAAGATTTTTGAATAATATTGTTTCCTATTACTTGTGGTAGATATCAAACTTGAGTTTCATGGTTATTCTTCTGTGAAATTGCTATGTAATTTTGTGGCTTTCACGACTTGTAGATTGAGATAACACTCGCCAAGTCTGAGAAGTTTGATGAGTTAATGGCTGCGGCCAATGAAGAGAAGGAGGCGGCAGAAGCTCAAGAGCAGAACTGATAACTTCTTCTCTGGTCTGTGTTTCTGTAGACGATCCGATTTCTTTGTTCTGTTGCTAGCTGCGCTGCTTAATGTTAGAGAACACTTTGATTTGTGTTATTTCGAATAGTAGGTTGAGGAGAGATTTTGTTGCATAACTTTTTTTTTGAAATATAAATTCCTATTCGGAACCATAATACATATCGAACTAGGCTGTTTTAAAATGTTACTTTCACAAATATTGAAACCTATTTATTTTTCTGTAAAATAATTAATTTGAAGGATTTGGAATCTGGTCAGTGAAACTTGGTAGCGATGCATTGCAAGACTTAGCGGTTCTGACTACATATTTGGATCAACATCCGGTTCTATCTACATTTTTTTTTTTGTTCAGACATAAATATATAAGAGACATATGTGCAGTGTAAAACATAATATTAAAGTAATTGGATCGTTAAGAAATAGCCCTTTCAACAAGTGCTGCAATGGCTCAAAAAAAAAAAAAAGTCCCTGCAAATTGATTTTTTGTACAAATGGATTCACACTTCACAGCAGTTCGTAACTTATCTTATTAAATGGGCCTTAGATTTAACAAATAATTAACTCAAGTCCAAGTGAGTCCAATCCATGCAGTAAACGCTCCAGTTATTTAAAACTACGTCGTTTCAGGTGTGGAGACATAACTGGGTTCTTTGAAATTCGGATCTAAAAAGTTCGGGTTGCGATTTCAATTTCGGACGAACCCTAAGTTCTTCGTTTCCGTCCACCAAATCTAATCTCTTCTTGCAATCGGAATTGAATTCAGCTAATCCAAGTCCGGAATCGACCTTAGCAGTTTCCCATGGCGTCGAAGAAGAAGCACTCTGAAGGAATCGCGTTACTCTCCGTTTACAGTGACGAGGACGACGAAGAGATGGAAGACGCCGAGGAAGAGGAAGAGGAGCAGAGAAACCAGCAAGAAGCCGAACGAACCGAAGAGGATCAGCAAGAAGAAGCTAACTTCATGGACGAGGAGAAAGAAAGAAGAGGAGGAGGAGGAGAAGATTCCAGAACGCCTAATAAGATCCTAGACCGTGAAGGTTCACTCGACAACAACGACGAATCGAGCAGTCCAATGAATTTCGAGTCTAGGGCTGCGAATGGTGAGGAGGATACGTCAGGGGAAAGCACTGATGCGTTGTTGGATCAGTTCCTTCCTCCGCGACCTAAAGAGAAATGCTCCGAGGAGCTGCAAGTAAGCTTACTTCCCTGTTGATCCTCTGAATGATATAATATTGAACAATCAATGTTTTTGAAGTGTGATTTGTGGATGTGATTTGCAGAGGAAAATAGATAAGTTTCTGAGTTTGAAGAAGATGGGGAAGAGTTTCAACAACGAAGTGCGGAATAGGAAAGAATATAGGAATCCTGACTTCTTGTTGCATGCTGTGAGTTATCAAGATATTGACCAGACTGGTTCTTGCTTCAGTAAAGACGTTTTTGACCCTAATGGTTATGACCCTAGTGACTTCTGTGATGCACTAGGTATACTCATTTGGATTGGTAGTTTTGCTAGTTATAACCATTATCTGCGTTGTACATATGTGTTAGGAGATTTAGAGAACCTTTTTTTCTTGTGTTGATTGCAGAACTTGACATGAAGCATGAGAGGGAAAGGAAGGAACAGGAGAGCAAGAAGAACCAAAGGCTCGATTTTGTTTCTGTTGGCACTCAACCTGTGGCGGTGTTCCCTGCTCAGCCTGGGGCGGTATTCGCTGCTCAGAAGCCTAACATCCCTATCCCAGGTGTGTTTTAAGTTGCAGGGAGTTCGAGAAAAAGTAGTTGTCAGTTTGGTTCTTTATATACCTCAGCTACATGTCTCAGGTGTTCCAGCTTTAGCTACTAGTGGATTGCCCACTGCACCAACTGACATTGCTGCTCGTGATGGCAGACCAAACAAGAAATCCAAATGGGATAAGGTATTTTATCAGATTTAAATGTATAGAATGAAATCATCAAAAAGATTCTGGCTTGCTTAGTTCTTTGCTGACTTCTTTTTTTGTTTGTGTGTTTTTGGTTAAATCAGGTTGATGGAGATGTGAAGAATCCACCTCTAGCATCTGGGAGTAATGCTGCTCCTGTATCTGGTGCTAGTGCTGGTTCTGGATACTCAGCTTTCGCGTAAGTTTCAGTATTTTCTGTTGTTTGGTTCCTATAAAACTATGGACACGATTTGATTGTGCGGTGTTTGCAGTCTCGAGGAGGACATCTTTTGGGAACTTTGATTTTACATGTTCATTAATGCCTGTTTACTAAGGAATCTAAGTATGTGTTTCTTTTTCAATCTCAATCTTACAGGCAACAACGGAGACGAGACGCGGAAGGAAGAAGATCCTCAGAGAGGAAACTGGAGAGAAGAAGTTAAGACATAGTACGAGATTCTCAAGAGGTCTATAGCTCAACATCTTTCAATGTTTCATAGTGATTACAAAACCTAGAATCAATGATATACAATGTCTTTATTCTGTTTTGTTTACTAACGAGACATCAAAATTTTCAGACCAAAGATCAGTAATATTTTACGTTCCAAGAATCAAAATTTACACATGCACTCTGGGCATTTCGGTTGTCTGTAGATACTGCGTCCATAAGGCCTAAGACGAACTTTGTGACCTTCCTCTATCATTTTCCTCACACGGTTTTCAAAAGTCTCCCACTTTATTGTTTCACTCTCTGATAAGATGGCTGCAAGCCTCTTCTTGTTAGGTCTTAATGTTGGTGCGTGATCGTCTCCATAGTATGTTCTAAATCCAGAGACTAAGGACGATAATTGACTACCAGAATCAGTCATTGCAAACACATCTGAAGCTGCACAAGCTATGAAATCCAGTGCAGCCAGCTGCAAAACAGAGTTCAAACCATTGAGTTCGGTTTGTATGGCTACGACTAGTTATGATAACGTTTTTACCTGTGAGGAGAAGTTCTTGAATGGTGCGAGTTCTTGTGGTGTAAGGAGAGTTTCTTTAGTCACAAGATTAGGGTAAAGAGTTGTTAAAGGAAGCATACGAGAAGAACCTCCAAAGATTTGAGATCCAGCCAAGTATATATATGTTCCTCTCTTGAATCCAAGACCAGCAAGAACCAGAGTTGCTTCCTCTGGTGTTAATGGACACTTTCCTGTTTTCCTCAACTCTTCTGGAGAAACAGACCTGACAAGACACAGAGAGAAAAGTCAATTTACAAACTATTGAAGTGGGAAGTTTTGTATTGTTTTGTTTTTACTTTAATTCCTTCAAACGTTTGACGAGAAGAGGGAAATGATATTCTCGGTATGCTTGAAGCTCTTTACGTTCGGTTTCTCCTCCTCCAAAATCACATAGAGAGTAAGCAACCATGTCCTCTTCAAACCTTAGATGCAAAGCAAGATACTTCAACGGTTCTTGATCTTCTTTAGCTGCATATTTAGCCATGGATGATTCACCAAGTAATGCTTCCTCCAGATTGCTCCGCGAAGTTTCATATCTTCTTATCCGTTTCACCAGCAGAGATCCTGCTTCTTGAATCTTGGGCGCGAATTTTAAAGCGTGAAAGTTGCACTTACATCGTAATCTCTGTAAAATATAAACAACACATCATTTCCAAGAACCAAACTGAATGGACTAATGATGCATGCTCTCTTTATATATTCGTGCACCTGAACATCAAAGGGCAACGGATCAAAACCGAGGCGATTCCCGTATCCAAAAAGATGAACCATTCCGTACTTTTTTAAGAAAGGAAGAACATGTTTGATGTAATCATCTGGCTTTGCCTCTTTTATAAGCTCTGTATCAGTAACCTATGCAAAAAAAAAGAAGATTATGACAAACCAGATAAAAAGGAAAGAAAGAGAAAATGCAAAAAGAACACACCAAGCTGAGATTCTTGTTATCAATGGCTTTTAGATGTTGAGGAAGATCCTTCACTATATGCACATCATCTTTCAGATACTCTATGAAACGTTCATCCTGGTATATATCACCAAATTGGCTGCAATTTACACAAATTCTCAGACATCAAAAGAACATTAATTTTCTTATGAAATTCGAAAGTCTGAAGAGGTTATAATATACCTAGGATCTTTCCAGACATTGCTGTAAAGAAACCGAGGGAGCACTAGAGTGGCGTTAAGCAGAGCAGCAACCGCAACAGCGTTACAAATCTTGAAGAAACTAACACAATCACTATGCATACATATTTTCTTGATGGATCAAATGTAATCACTGATTATTTTGGTATATACTTACAGCCACTCGCTGCTGGTTAAGTCCACCATTTGCACTAACCATAATGTAACCGTTGTTCATTTCTGTAGACCTCTCTAATGCCACAGATTTTTTGTTATTATCAGCACAAGGCTTCCACTGTGATGACTTTGAAGATCTTTCCTCTCGAAAATTCGGTGTTTCGGGTTTGAATATGTTCTTGTATCACAACGAAACACAAGATTACTAACGATTCAAAAGCACATATAATTAAATAAACATAATCGTATACGGTTTCACTAACCTTTTCAAGAGAACTCGAAGCTAAGTTTAGTAGACGGCTATACATTTGCACTGGTGTAGCATCTTGAGCTCCATTCTTTATTGACATACATGTAAAAATAAAAATAACAATAAGCAATAACAATGGAAGATTATGAAGAATTATATTAAAAAAAAAGATTTGATTTCAAACCTCATGGTCAGTCAAATTGGTCAACCTTGAAATGCTCTGCACCACGGAGCTCCTATCCGAATGAAAGATGGTAACCATTATGGAATCCATAAAGAATATCAAACCGGTGACAGAGATCATCACAAGAATCGATTTGCAGTTCCTACGAAGCCATGAATGTTGCTGCTTCCAAGAGTAACTAAACTTGTTGCTACTGCCGCAGCTTTGATCATGTTTAGATCCTTGATTCTTGGATGCTTCACTTCCAAATATTCTTCTACCAGTTAAGAGATCATTTCCTGTTAAAGAATCTAAACTTCTTCTCCCAATCTTCTCTTCTTTATCTCTCGTTTCAGGTCGAGGACTTCTCGGTGATCCTTGTTTCCCCATTGACTCTCTATCTCTCTCCCTCAGCTCATAAACTATGTAATGTAAACAATCAGGAACCGAGCTAGATTAAGAATCAAAGAAGCCAGAAATTCTAACAATAAAATATTAAAAATGGTTAAAAAAAAGTCTGGAGAAAAAAATACAAAACAGAACAGGTTAATTCTAAGTGAAGCTAAGAGTTTGTTGAGAAATGTCTGAATTTTTATTAGGAAAGAGTAAAACGCAAGGCAAGACATAGGGTAAACGTAAAAAGATTTCTATAAATAAATTTGTATTTGGGATGAGAAGAGATACGACGTAAACCTCAATGAAGAAGATTAGGTATGGCGATAGCTGCATGACAACAAATCGAACCAGAACAGAAAGCTTCTGTTCTTCTGCTTTTTAGTTCTTCGGTCGTTGCGGATCTCCATGCCTAATATGATTTTCTTTTCTTTTTTTATTTGCGTGTGTACGAAGCCTTAATAAATACCTAAATCGAAGAAATCTGTCAGGAATCTCAAGAAGCTGCTCCTACATTGTTATCTTTTCATTTTCAACCTCATTTTGTTTTTGTTTTTTTTAAGCTGGGATCCGAGAATCACGTGATGCAATATTTGCTCTATTTCGTTTGTATTAAGTAAATATTATCTGAGTTCTTGTATGCAGTGCCGGCCTGGGCAAAGACCAACATAAGCAGTTGAATAAGGTACTTGGATTGTATTTAAAAACTAACTCGTGCAAGTGCACGTATATATAAATTAATGTTTGCTTTTAAAATGTTTTATTTTTAATAAATCTTATTATATTTATTTATAATCAATAATATAATTTAATAAATGAATTTATAATTGTTAACTAAAATTATGTTATTTAAATCCAAAAAATAAATGTGAAAACCCTTTTAAAAAAAATAAATAAAATAGATATAGCTATTTATTGAGGATATCAACTACGTAATCGATCTAATTTTCAATGTGAAAGTTCAAAGTGAAAATAATTTCACAAATATTAGTATAATTCTATGTTTTTTTCCTTCATTTTTCATTGCTCTAATGTACATTTACATCCCACCTAATATATATATATATATATCGGTTTAAAGCACGTTCAATCACCATAAGTTACAAACGGTTTATAATCTGTCGTATTCTAGTTATTATGGATACTCGATTTTCACATGAGAGACCCGAGCTCAAGTTCGAGCAGAGATTTTTTTTTTTTTTTTAGGTTCGGGGAGAGATTGACAAATGAAAATAAGGTAATATAGAAATGCTAACAAAGGTTTACTCGACAATTAGTAAAAAAAAGAATGGATCTCATCTCATTTGAGATTTGAAGCAGCAGAACGAGGCCACCATTTGAGTCAATCCTTCATGTTCTCTCACTACATATCTTAGCCATGCTTAATATTATTGAGTGAAAAAAAATATATATTGAGTGCTTGTATGCAGATATAAACGGCTGACTAAGAAACTTAGATTGTATTTTAAAAATTCCATGTTTTCACTGTTTATTGTTTCTAATATAAACATGTATTTTATCATTTTTGCTTCAGGGCAATAAGCAAATTTTATTATGTTAGGACGTCGCTACTTATATGTTACAAAAGGTTATAATTCGTTGTAGTCTAGTTAGTTTGGGCATTGACAAAAGCAAAGACAATAGTAGAACATAAATGCCACCAACGATTAATGAAGAACTAGTAAATATACATGATTTAGTTAGATAATTGGCTCATTTGAGACTAGAAGCTATTGAACGAGCCCATCATTTGAGACAATCCTTTATGTTTGGCTCATTACATATCTTAGCCATTCTCAAGTCTAAAACCATTGAATCTTTCTTTGCTCTCTGGCTCCATTTATCGCTGTGAAGTTCCCATGCCTCTGACAAGTAAGGTCTCGGAACGGAAGAGTCTGTCTTACTCTGTTCTTCCCGGTGGAGAAACGTCCGCAGTCCCGGAAGTATCTCAGGCAACTCCGAATTCAAGTCTTCTTCTGTGAAAACAAAACCTAAATCTATAAACCCCTTGGTCTCCTCAGCTTCTAAATCAGACACACTCTGACTCCTCCTTCTTCCTCCTCTGGTTCTTCGTGCCTCTAACAATTTTCCTTCAGTCTTGAAATATTGGTTTTGCTTAAACGTATTGTCTGAGCTCTTGCTTGTTTCCATCCCTTGAGCCTTCAAGAATCTAAGAGCTTCACAAAACTTTTGTTATTCAGATTGTGTGAGACAGAGAATGTAACTTGTATATAAACAGAGATTTACGTATGGTTATGACTTACTAGCCTTGCAAACTGCACGTTTTTCATTTGGATTCTCAAACTATTTTATATAAAGATATCTGAGCAGGTCAGGTAAGGAAGATTAAAATATAATTAATTAATTAGTACGAATCTTGTTCATATTACACGTAGGAAAGTCAAATTTGTAGGTGGAATAGGCACACGGATTTGAAACAGTAAACCTGAATAGAAAAATATATTTAAGGAAACATTAGCTAACAACTCATGAGGTTTTGTTTATTAATCTATCTTGGTAAATAATCAAGTAGTAGAAACATAATTAAAAAGTGTTATTTTATGTTCTGACGAAACAGGTTTTTAATATTTCACACAATCATTTTATTTTATTAATAGATTATGTCACGTACGTCTGTAATCTGACATTATTTGAGGAGATGAAAATTATGATAAGTGCTCGTAAAGAATAATAAGTGCTCAATTTAAGTTTCATAAATATTTAAATGAGAATATAAGTTTTATGACGTTAGAAAAAAATAGCATGTGATAATTTTGGATATATGTAATTTTTTCTGCCATTTTAAAATCAAATTAAAAAATATGTATTTTAAAAAAATAACAGACATTTAAAAAAATTACATAAGGTGTTATTGTGTTGTCGAGAACACAAATGTTTATGACATTAAGAAGTTGGTTTTCAGAAAATTCAAAGTGTATAATAAATTCTTTTACGGGTGTATTGACCTATTTTACAAAAATAAATACCATTGAAAAAAAAAACAAATCCCATAACATTATTATTATTATTACCTCCTATTGGCTAGTAGTAATGACAAACTAGTAACAAACAAAATCGAAAAGTCCATTGACGAACACGTTACGCACGCGCTCTGAAGAGAAGTTGTGATGGTCGAAGAACCAATGAGATCTTCAGTCAACTACTAAAGACTCACTCGAACAGAAAGTCATCAAAAGTATCATTTAATAACATTTTTATACTAAACCATTACGAGTTACGACTAGGCCTGGGCACGGATCGGATATCCGGGTTTTTGAAGGTATTTGCGATTTGCTTCGTATGTTACGGATATCTAATTTTGGTATTTGCTTTGCTTCGGAGAAATACGGATATTCGGAAAAACGGATATCCGGAAAATAATTAGATATTTGCGGATATTTGCGAATACTTACGGATATCTCATATGTTTTGATTAATACAAATAATCTTAAAATTTTGATGCATATTTGTTTTGTATAATATATTTTTTACGTGATATATAAGATAAAAATTAAAAGAATTAGTAAATCTACATATTTTGTGAAAATTTTAAACTTAGTTAACAGTTATAATAATACAAAACTTAAGAAAAAAATTATAATTATCACAAATATTGTTTTTTCTTTTATGTACTACTTTTATATAAGTAATAGTGTAAATAAAATCTGTCAAATCATATGTCAGAATAATAATTATATAATTTTATACAAATAGAACTTTAAATATAATTACGATATGCATGTATTTATATATTGCCGGATCGGATCGGATATCCGCTTCCCAAAATTTTAATATTTGTGATTTGCTTCGTTTTTGACGGATATTAAATTTTAATATTTGCTTCGATTTGTAAAGTTACGGATATCCGGATTTTTCGAATCGAATCGAAACGAATAACGAATCGAATCAAAATTTACGGATATTTTGCCCACCCCTAGTTACGACAGTTAAATATTTTTTTTTTTTTTTTTTTTTGTTTAACCTGGGGGTATCCCGGGCCTTAGGCCCAGACTAATCCCCAAAGGGAGGTGCAGCCCACGGATGGACCCTCTCTCCGGATATTCAAATGGGCCGAAAGCATGGCCCATATCCGCGTGGCCCACGTTGGAGTAAATCTGAGTTGGGGAGGTTTCGAACCCACGACCCTTAGGATCATTGTGAGCCGCCTCACACCACCCGACCACCAACGCGGGTTTTCTGTGTTTTTTTGTTGAGAACGAGCAGCTTTATTCTGTGTTGTGCTAGACGATTCTTGTATGTAGTTCTTTTGCACGGGATGAATTGCGGGGCAAATCTCCTTTGGCAGTAAGGTATTTCTTTCATACATATATATATATATATCAGGCAAGTAAATATTTAAATGATATATATATTTATATATATAGCGGAAACTATCTGCCAATGGAGTATTTGCCCTGTAACCCAACCATGCATTTCTTCTTCCAAACTATTGATCATTCTGTACTTTTCTTTCATTTTCTTTTGAGTATAGCTTAAGTTCAACCATAGCAATACTATATATAGAGTGTATGTGGTTTCATTTCATGCACGTATGTCGTATATATTAGCATATTCGGTGGCACATCCCATGTTTCATAGAGCACATACATATGTATGCTAGGTATCCTAAACGCAATGTCAACGGGACCTTCTCCTTGTACTTCAACTCCAGCTAGGAACTTCGTACAAAATGTGTTAGCAATGCGTCACAATAATTATTTTAGCTACGTTTTTGTGCTTCGGTCAATACGCAGACCATATAATACATATCAGTAACCACGAGCGCAGCAATATAGACTCTTGACCAAGTAGACTAATAACTATTTTTAGACTTTTAGTTAAAGAGGCTCCTAAGCCGATAATAAACTAATGTCCCCGAGGGACGAGTTCAAAGCTGGCCTAGCTTGTATTAATTTTGAAATTCAAAACAGATAATAGAAATTATTTATACCGCATGACCGGTGGCGGATCCAGAAAAATTATTAGATAGAGGCACAAATTTAAATTTTAAATATATAATAGCTAGTAAATAATAAATAAATAATAGATTAGGAGCGCAACTATAATTATCTCTAAATATAAAACAATAAATTTCATTCGAATGATACTATATTTATCATATATATAATTTATTAACTTTAACTAATATTATTAGTCATAATAATACATTGTTTAATAAAGTTAATTTTTAAATATGTTGGAAAGTAGTATATATAATACTGCATAATTCGTTTGGTATCATATCACATAGAACTAAATACTAAAATGTTAAATAAAAAGTGAATAGATTTTTTAGTTTTTCTTATAATATTAATCAATGTTTATTTACTAGCAATTGAGAATGTGGACTTAAAGACAATTGATCTAAACTTTGTTTGGAAATAAAACCTGAAGATGAAAACATAATAGAGATAAATAAAGAAAGATAGAAAAAAAAGGAAATAAGTATGTTAATAGAAAAAGAATAGGTAAAAGGATAAAAACAAAATGTGTCAATTGTCAAATAGAACATTAAATATGCATAAAAAATTATGTTGTGGGTGCTCGAACTCTTAACGTCGGAAAGAAATGAGAGGGCACTCAGAAAATGATAACCCCGAATTATTAGGTTAAGTTTCTTACGAGGAACTTGATGTCGGGTCATACCGATATTTTTCTAACTATCGATGTAAAACTTTATTCATTAACACTTATCTTCACGCATATGCGTAGATAATTATAGTAATAATATTTACGGAGTGGCCCGACATTGGATCTTTATTCATTAACATTCTCCCTCACACACGTGCGTGGATAATTGTGAGAATATCATCCACAGAATGCCCAAAGATCGACTGTTCTGATATCATATTAAATTCGAGTTTATTATGAGTTTTCAACTTAAAACGAATTGACGATTAGTAGATTGACTTTAACCCTTTATATATTAGTTAATGTCTCTTAAAATTTTTGATGTGGGATGTAATATCTCTAATATAAGAAAACGTATTTTAATTGTTAATTAAAAAAACTAAAAATCGTTCTTAAACAAAAAATTTAAGAACCGATTCTTAGTTTTTTAGTTAAAAGTTAAATAACTGTTTTTTATATTCCATTAAAAATCTAGTTAATCATGCTCTTATATCATGTGCCCTCATAACCAGTATTGCAGATCTGTCCATGCGCATGACAACAAACTTCACTAGAGCGTAAAGATTTTCTTCTACTATTGATGTTAGGAGTTTTCAAGGCTCCTAATTAAGACAAATGTTGTAGTATAAGAGATTGTCGAACCAATTCTAAGGGATTTAAAGCAATGATAATGCAAGTGTCAATTTAATCTAAGTGCAACCAATGATTTAGATGATTTTAAACTACTGCTAAAATAGAAAGTAATAACAGAATGATATTTTCTTAACTAATGGAAAAGAGAACTCATGGGTATAGGGATTAGACCTTGGGTGATCAAGTTTCGAACTAAAGAATGCAAAGGATCAATCAAACTATCAACCTTAATCCTAGACACATATCTAAGCAAGCTCTATGTCTAGATGAATGCTCATTTACTAACACATCTCAAACATCAATTCCTTTGGTTGAATAACATGAAAGTAATCATTAAGAACAAGTTTAATAGCTATCTTAGCATCTTTAACAACAAATTCCTTTGGCAAAGTACACTAAAAGCTTAGGAGAGTTGTCTCAGGCATTTCATCAAATATCTTTTGGGTGGGAAATGCCTAATGATCAACTTTTAAGTAGTTAACTCAAAAGATGCATTATGAATACTCTACTAGCAAGGAACAAGAATGATCTACACTAAAACAACCTAGAACTAGCCTAATCATCTTTAATCTCCCTAACCCATGAATTCAAAAGATGATTACTCACTAATTTACATGATTTCTCTTAAACCCATGGTGGATTTCAGATTAATCATGTAGAGAAATAGATATATAATCAACAGAAACACAAGAACATAACAATCAAAGATCCAAAAGAGATGGACTTTTTGAGAGTTTTTGTGTTTTCTCCATTTTGAAAGATATATCTGCCTCCATCGACTTACAAAGTACTTAAACTTAGGTTTAGAAGTCTAAAAACGTGCATAACAAATTACAAAAAGGTTCTTGAGAAATATTAAAATCGTCAAAAGATAACACGCAGCGACCTCTGCTAGTCACTCCGAGAAGTCGCTCTGGGGGTTGAGAGCGACCTCGGGGGGTCGCTCTGAGAGGTCGCTTCGGCCTCCATTTTTGTATCTCCTCCAAACGCAAGCGACTTGGATAGGTCGCTCTGGTAAAGTCACTCTGGTTGGGAGCTACCTTAGGAGGTCGCTTCGGTAAGGTCACTCTGCGGTGTTCGACCATGATGGATATGCCTCTAGTAAATTGATCATAACTCCTCCATTACATCTCCAAATGACTTGAAATCACTTCCATTAGAAAACTAACTCAATTTCTCGTGTCTCCACAAAATCTTAGCAACAGAAGATTTCTTTAAGGCTTTCATACATGCTCATCTTTCACCCCATTTTTTGATCACATTGCTCCTAAATATCTCCAAAAACTTCATGTGATGTTCCAATACCTAATAAAGACTTATGTATGCAAAATGCAACCTAAAAATAGCTAATTCCTAATCTATATAATGAAAATGTATATTAATGAATGACTAAAACAATGCAAATATGCAAAATATCAACTATGACAACAAATTATGTACATGTGCGCGGCATGAAGAATGCCATTTCATCTCCAAAACGATGTCTATTTAAGCATTCTTCTTTAGGGGTCTGTTAATATGAAAGCATGGAAGAGCCAGTTCCATAGTGTAGAGAAAATCAATTACATTTATATTTCAGTATATTTATATACTTTCTAGGTTGATCTACTTTCCAATTAGTATCTTGGAGCGATACATTACTATTATGTAACAGTCTTGACTTAGTATGTAACGTTAACTACAGTGAAACCTCTATAAATTAATAATGTTGAGACTATAATTTTTTATTAATTTATAGAGATTATTAATTTAACGAGATACTAATTGAACTAAAAACTAAATTTGAGACTATAAAATTGTATTAATTTATAGAGATATTAATTTATAGATTATTAATTTATAGAGGTTATACTATATTTTCGGCTATATATTATGACCAAGTCTTCTCTTTTTTCTGCATGAATGTTCTAATATTCGGTATACTTGGATATACTCAAGAATATCCTGTACGTACCTGCTACTAAGAACTTTTTGTCTGGAGTCATTATTCAAACAAAATCTCAAATCTTATGAAGTGATACGCGAATATGATAAACGCATGCCAGTTTTATTATGCATAACTTCTTTTCTATAAGAAAAGAAAAAGTTAATGTCATGACTCCATATGTATAAAGTCAAGTACTTTAATGTACACTTGATTTTGTAAAATTCGAACTTTAGCCTTTTGGAAGTTTATTTTTGTTCTTTTCAAAATTAAATAACTCTTCGGAGTGGCAGAACATATATGTACATATGTATATAATATTCTAATTGCGTAGATAAATTGCAGTTTCGAGGTTCTACAATTTATACGTCTTCATGTGGAAGCTTCATATGTTATAAGAACATTCCTACGGATCTTCTGTTTCAAGAATCACTTTTTATTTTAAAAAAAAAAGAATCACTTTTTATTTATTATAGCTCATCATTATTTACCACCCCTTTTCCTTTCCCACATGTAGCGTTCTTTTATTTTCTTATCGTTACTTTGTATAAAATTCATAAACAAATAAGTCTCCAACCCATTTTGTTAAGTCTTAACCATCTCAATTTTTATTTTGACTAAACCATCCCAATTATTAGTTTTATAGTTAATATCATTTTTAATGTGAGTTAGTCTTTCAAATAAGCCAAAATCAGAAAATTATTAGGTTTGGAGTTCTAAATATAACAAATGGTATATGTTTTGACCAAAAAACAAATGGTACAGGTTATACAGTGGAATAAAAACTAGAGCTTTAATGTCTGTAAAACTATAATTTTATCGGTTACCAATGATTTTACAACAGGTTCTAGCACATGATATGCAATAGACATTGGTATTGACACTTTAGGAGAAAAACTAAAGAGGATTATTTTAACATGAAATGATACATAAACAATATGTTTTAATTTGTTGCGTTCATACAGAAGATGTCCCCAAGGATTCGGATACCGTAAGAAAAAAAAAAGTGATAATGTACTTTATTTTAGGAATGTCTAAGCACAATTCGTGTGGTAGGGAAGATTATTCCTTAGAATTTATACGGAGAAGAGACCATTCTCAGACGAAAACCTCAGTCTTATTTACAAAGCAGTATAGCATTGTACCGTAGAATATGCTGGCGTTCAGGATTGTATATATATGAACATAAAATTTGTAGGTTACAAATGTGAAGAGGTGATATATGAAAGGTGAAAATGCATTACTGGGCAAGATCTCTATTGGCAGGAAACCATTACTTAGGTCTTTGCATCTCTTTGTGCATTGGTTTGTCGTGAGTTCTCTGCCAAAGGAGATTTGCCCGGTAATACTTCTGCACCAGTATTTCAAATAAAAAGCTTAGATGTGATTAATCGGAAGATTGACACAATCTACAGTTTAGAAATTCCTTTTTTCTTGTCTTCGTGCGCATTGGTTGATTTTCATGCATGAAGAGGTGGGGATTCATCGCTTCGTCTTTTTTTTGTATAAACTATACCTCTCTTCGTATTTGAATCAATGTAGAAGGTGGTATTTTATTTAAAATGTGATATATTGGTTGCTCATCACTTAATTATCAGTTATGTAAGGACGTAAGTCTTCAACTTTGAATCTATGATTTTGTTTACATTACTGATTTACAAGTAGGGAAATTCAACTTGTACGTAGATTCACCCCGAATTGAAGGAGAGTGAAGAGTAAACAGCTAATGTCCCTTACATTTCATATGAAAAGATACGTTTTATGATTTTAAAAACTTAATTGCCTTGAGATAAAATTTTATAGAAGCGTATTATAATTACATTTTGATGTCTTATATATAATAATATTGAGATAAATTTTCTACCATCGCCTTTTTCCATGCTCAATCTCCGCTTTTTAAATAAATAAAAAATCCATTTCAATCTCATTTTGCTCGTTTTGCTCCCAAATAACTCCAAAATACTTATAAGTGCAAATGACCCTACTTTGGACTCTAAGATGATCATATATGGACGGACATATGATGCTCAAGCATGCATTAAACATATTCTAAATGTTCATATATAATGCGGTGAAACCAAATGAAAATACTCTAAGACATGTGAAACCATGAAAAGTCCTATTAACCTCCTATACGGGCCGCGAAGCTAAACCCAAACGCTGGCCTATATCCTAAGCAGACTAAAGTCCAACTTCGCACAGTGGAAACTGGAAAGTATGCCAAAATTTGAGAATGAATGTATGTTTGGATTTTAACCAAAAAAAAAAAATGTATGTTTGGATCTTGTAATGATGGAGAGGTTTTGGTTTCCTTCTTTTCTTTCTTTCTATTGTACACTATTTCTTTAATTATTTTTGTGTGGTTTTATCTCATTCTGTCAACCGTTGAGATCCCTAGTCCATTATGCCACCATCATACATGATTTATGTAACATTAAGCATATATACTGCATTTGATCAAATTAATAAGCATAGAAGCAACAACACTATTATTATTATTAATCTAGAAATATTGGTGGAAAGAATTAAACAAATACAAGATGATAAACCAATATTAAAATATTGAAATAAAAATAATTTATGGCATGTTGTGCAAGAACCACGCCGAGGTTTTAGGAAAAGTCAGAGATGCCAACTTATTAGTCTCATTTATATAACATAATATTGCATGATATTAGCCACCAAATTTAAATGCAGTCAGACAATAATGTATAAAAAATAGTTTGCCAAATCGTGGCTATAATTCTGTTGAATGGAATATTGTAGCCACCACGCATCAATACATTTCAATGAATTCAACCAATATCAAATCCAAAGTAGGAAAATTATAGCTATCCTTGCCAAAACTAGTTAGATAGTAGGTGAATATCAAATATTTTCTTGACACTTGTCAAACTATTACTTAATGTAAGGGGGTACTTTTTATATAACTTTATTTTTTGTTAAACACTTCATATAACTTATACAACAATTTTTTCAAAAAAAAAAACTTATACAACAAATAATTATAAAAGCATCATGTTTTTGTTGTTAAACACTTTCAATAACGTCTGCGACTTCGGTTCCATCTTTGATCCGATTATGGAAGCCAGCTTTTGTTTTCAGATGTGTATTTAAGCTGTTTACATCGTATGATGTTTGTGAGCATTTTTCTTATATGAGTATATTTCTTCAAATGACAAAAAGTTATATTTGAACAAAAAAAAAACCGTGTTCCTTTGGAAAAGAAAGAAGAGAAAAAAATAAAAAAAAAACGTGTTTATTTTGTCCGTATTAAATATTTCATTTGTGTACTACTGATTGGATGTTCAGTCCATATATCCCATTTGTGTTGTCTCTAATTGATGAGATCAGCGCAAAGAAAGGGTAAACTTTGATCAGTAACCGATAACCATCACACATAAATAAGATTATCTATATGATTAGAAATCAGAATTTAAAATTATTATATATGCGTTATTGATGATGTTGCTTTTGGTGAAGGAAAAGGGTCATAAGAACTTTAATTTTAATATTGCACATAGTTCCGACTCGTACTTTGGAGTACTTATTGAGTCTTTTGGAATTGCATTGTAAACAATGCACCATATGCATCTACATGGAACAAATGCATATGCACACCAAGATGCCCAAACATCCATAAAGTTATAAACATAAATAAAAAAGGAAAGAAGAGGTGGATATGTATCTTATATGCATTAGATAAGTGATAGCTCTTTTAACAATAGTATAATATCCCTTTTCAATATCCATATATACACGAAACAGTTATTATGCAATATACATAGAAATATGCAAAACAGTTATAGCTAATTTTAAACAAGAAAAATACATAGCCGAAAAAGAAACCAAACATAGATACTATTAACACATTAAGATGATCATACAAGTTGTATCTAGAATTCAATAGCGACAAATCAAGATCTATAACCTATTCAAATGGGCAAATACGATGAATAAGATGTATATTGGTATTTTACATATTTGAAAATTATATTTAAAACTGAATTAAATTTTGAATAAACTTGCTTTATCAGAATATAGAAGTAACCGTAGTTAAATTTGCCTAAGACCGAATAATCTGATTTTCATGCATGCGACAGTAATATACTTCTGTGAATGGAAAAGTTCTTGAAAATGATAGAGATAAGCTTTAGATCCAAAATAAATCTTGAAAAGAAGGGTTTGATCATATATGTTCTCATTTTGCTCACACACTACACCACCCAATGAACATAATCATCTTCCAATCATTTGAATACATTGTAGAAAAATAAGGGTTTGAACATTGGTGAATAAAGACAAAATAAAATAAAACAATTGTGTACTAATAACACCTAACCCCATCTTCAAAGCTCAAACCACTTAATAAAACTACTATATCATAAACAAAGGGTGTGATCATATGTAACCATCGCCTTATAGTCAAATTATTAGCTATAAAATAACAATCAGTCGGGATCCATCTCTTAATGATAGGGATTTAAAGTATTATTATTGTTTAAAATAACAAGTACTAGAGATTAACTTGACATATGCTTGCACGTCCTCTTTCATACACAACCCCTCTCCGTCTCCACCTTCTCTCCATTTTCTCTTTCTCTTATCTTTCTCTCTCTCTACTTCTACTCTTTTTCTTACTTCTGCAACTCAGATCTTTTCAAAAGCAATCAAGATCACCGAAATATCTGATATTCTTGGTCGATATCATTGATCAACACTTCTTTCCTTGCTTAATTTTCTTGTAAATATTTAAACTATATAGTATAATATACATCATGAAGCGAGGTCTAGATATGGCGCCAAGAAGCTACAATGATCACGAAAGCAGTCAAGAAACCGGACCCGAATCACCAAATTCTCCATCCTTTAACGCTATCATCTCTTCTCAGTCACCTAAACGAAGGTATATTAATAATATACACATCTTTGATTCGAATTACAAATAATTTCATGAAAAAAAGCTTAGCATTAATTAAGTACGTTCATATATATTGATATCCTTTAGTATATTCATATATTGATGTACTCGTTAATTAACTACAGTAGGAGATCCATAGAGAAGAGAGTAGTGAACATACCGATGAAAGAAATAGAAGGATCTCGGCACAAAGGCGACACAACTCCACCGTCAGATTCATGGTCCTGGCGTAAGTACGGCCAAAAACCCATTAAGGGATCTCCTTACCCTAGAGGTTATTACCGTTGTAGTAGCACAAAAGGTTGTCCGGCTAGGAAGCAAGTCGAGAGAAGCAGAGACGACCCAACGATGATTCTCATCACTTACACCTCTGAGCATAACCATCCTTGGCCGATCGCTTCCTCTTCTAGAAACGGACCCAAAGCTAAACCCGAGCCAAAACTTGAACCAGAAGTACGTGAGGTGGAGCCGGTGGAGGATGATAATAATAATAATAAGTTTATGGTTCTTGGGAGAGAGGTTGAAACGGCACCGTCTTGCGTCGTTGATGAGTTTGCTTGGTTTAGTGAGATGGAGACGACGTCTTCGACCATTCTTGAGAGTCCGATCTTCTTAGCAGAGAAAAAGACAGCTGTCTCGGGGACGGCAGATGACGTGGCTGTGTTTTTCCCAATGGGAGAGGAGGATGAGTCTTTGTTCGCCGATCTTGGCGAGTTACCAGAGTGTTCGGCGGTGTTTAGTCACCGGAGTAGGGTAGCGGGGTCACAAGTGGAGATCTTTTGACACGTGGTGGTATTATATTGGATATTATTGTTGCTCACATGGGAAGCGTTGTACGCACGGCGGTTTTTGTTGTTGTTTTAAAGTTTGTCAACGGTAATCAATAAATCATCATAAGACTGTCTCTAGTCTCTATACACTCTTCATTTTTTTTTAAAAGGTACGATTCGGTTTTGTAATTTCCGTTTTGTTTTTCTTTGCTACCCTCTACTCTTTGAATAGTCTATTTCTCTATTTATATGATTTTATTTAGATCATGAAATACCACTAAACGACAGAAAATGCTAATAAACTATAACCTCAAAGTAGAGATTAAACAAACATATTATTGGAACTTCATCTTGAAACTTAAGAATTGTTGTACATGATTACATACGTGGTTTTATCAAATTTTACGCGGAGGAATAATAGCACAGCTGAACAAAAGAATTGATTAGTTGGGTTATGATTCACGTTACTATGTCTGCCAAACTCTCTGTAATTACTATTATTTAAGTCAGTATATAACTCTTTTATATGTTCATATTAACTGTAGTTCTGACTTTAGAGGTTTTTGTTTTAGAAAATTGCGGCAGTCCAACCTCCTCTACATAATTTTGTAGTATGTATATTTAAGCGTAGTACTCTACGTAGAGGGTGTGTCGAAGAAAAAGAGAGTCTACGTGGAAGAAGATAATGGTGTGCAATTTAAAATGTAGGACTTCGAAACTATAGTAGAATATATTGTGAAGGCAAGCTATACTAAAGAAATCTACATTTGGTACTCTGATTTAAGCTTGTACACGTACGCAGCAGTTTTAGAACAGATTGGAGTGTTACTACGTTCTACTATCCTTTCATTTGGAAGGAAAACCCAATTAAATGGATAGAAAATCCAAAACTATCTTAGCCAAACCCTATAGGAAAGCAAAAAGTAAACCAATTAAGAATGTAAAACCACCGATGACTTTTAGAACAACTTTTTCTTGCTTTAGTCATCATCGTTTCCACCGCTTTCTTTGTCATCTTTTCTACCACCCCTGCTCGACACTCCCACGAACCTTTATTTTCATCAATGTTTCCCATGATCTTATTTTTAGACTATATATCACAAGAAAGTAGGAATTTTGGCGCTCATATCTTTACTAAGAAAACAACAATATTGGAGAACTTCTCTTCTTAATACTAAAGTTCAATGATATAAAATGTTTTGTACTAGATCAGCGATCTTAATATAACGTAAGATTTATTAAATTTATTCATAAAGTTTAAACTCATGCAACATTTTCACCTTTTCAACCGACTGATTTTGAGCTGGAATTTCATGTTTAACATAACAGGCCAGTTCAAGAAAACTGGCATTTGGTCTGAAATAAACAAGGAAAAGAACACTAAATATTATGTATACAATGTACATGTTTAAAATCTAAGTCAAATATATAAGTAACATTTTAATTATACCCCACTGGTTTTGGATCAAAACTTTAGTAGTTATTTACGATTACAGTCCATCTGATGATGATTTTCAATTCTACTTTTAATGTTAATTTAATAACCCATTCAAACATTAGTTTTAAAATTGAAAGCCTAAGTTACAAAAAAAACATTAGTTTTAAAATGATAATGTTTTCTGCAACGGAGAACATCTGATAACAGTGTTGTACGTACAATATGAATGTTAAGTTTGGGCCTTGGATCCCTCTATATATTAGGTATTTTACTTTATGAAAATTGATTCAATACAAATCAGTGTAGGGAGTATTGAGACTTATTTTTATCTCTTCGTCTTGGGCCTAAAGTACGTTAATCGAATCTTATTTGACTGTGAGGAATCAGGATCTCACAAATCTTAGGGGGTTACCGGTAATGAATTCTCACAAATTTTAAAAAATCTGAGATTATATTGCTATTGGTTCTTGAATTTCAAAAATCTTAATATAATCAATTGTTATTGGTTTAAGAATTTTCAAAATCCATTCAAATCCATTGTTATTCAAAAAGTTTTGTTATTATCGATTCTTTCGTTCTAATTAAAACTAGTGTTATTAGAAGATCAATTATATTTATTTTTACTTATAAGACTCAATTTTGAAAATATCATATGTAACCATGTGATTTTCAAAATCTATGTAATACTTTTTACCAAATATCTATTGCACTTTTAAATCCAACTTTATATGTCCAAAAATATGATTCACATTTTATACACCTTTAAATTTTATAAATATATAATTATATTGTTTTATCAGTTTTTGAATATAAAGTCATATTTATAAATATTAAAATTTTGAAAATAAAAAAGTTTTAAAATAGTTTAAAAAAACATTTTCAAATTAAAAAAAAATCTGGAAAAGGCTTTGAAAAAATCAAAATTTGTTTTATAAAAATTTGAATTTGAAAATATATAATTCAAAATTATTAAAAAATATTTTTTTTATTTATCATTATTTATTTATTACTCTTTATATATCTATAAAACAAGTCTCTTTAATGAAACTTCTTTAGGTAATCCAAATTCATGAAAATCTATACCAACTCTTAAAATTCACAAACTCTATACAAATCCATCTCCTTAGAAAAGTAGTTAAATTATTTCATTTATTGTACTATAACCGCCGTCCATAAATTTCATCATCGTTAGTAAATAAGTATGGATCTTTCAACCAGATATTGAATTTTGTTTACTCTTCTATGAAAGTGCACATGTACGTACGATTAGTAGTAGTATTATGATAGTACTACTATCAATCCAATTGAGCAACTGATTGTTTGTGGTTTTTAAAATGTTTTTTAGTTTTTGTTTCTGAAAAACTACTTTATTTGTCAATCAAGATTTTGCTAGAAATGATTTCTTAAATATTAGGAAAACTAGTTTTTCAAATAACTGTCTAATTCTACTCAAAAACCAAAATCCACATTTTTGTAGATTCCTGCCAATTCCAACTATGGTTTTTTTAATTTATTTATCATTTTATTTTTAGTGGTCGTTTTGTTTGTAACTGGTCATTTTTTACATATTTATCTCATGCTTATGTCTCCTTCCACTCTCATACGGTGAATTCACCATCTCTTATCAAATAACTTTGTACCTTATTAATATAAAATAAGTGATTATATATACAACTAGCGCGATTGTTTTTTTTTTTTGAGTTTTTCACCTCAACACTCAAAAAACATTTGATCATTCATGTAAATTAAAATAAGTTCTCGTACTCTGTAAACTAAAAGAAATTCAAAAATATTTCAATAGAATATTTTATTAGGAAACTTCATTTTAAATGTTAATATTTTTATAAATTTTTATAGAAATTATTTATACAAAAAATAACCATATTTGGGTAATGATTAATTTAGATAAAAAAAATGTATGATATTAATTTTTTATTTATAATTCTTAATTACTTGTATATTAGTATTTTAGATCAAAAATAAAAGGCATTCGAGATCAAATTGATATATATATATATATGTAATTTACAATAGTTTTATTTTATATTTACATTTTCTTAAAAAAAATGTGTATTTGATGACAGTGTTTTATATTATAATATTTTCTGAATATAGAATTTAGTATTAGTAATATTTTATTTTATTAATTTTAAAAGTAAAAACCAAAAACTAAAAAACAAAAACTAAAGGAACCATTCATTTTTTTCAAAAAGACCAAATCTATTGCAAAATCAAAAACCAAAAATCAAAAACTAAAATCCAAAAAGCAAAAACCAGAATTCAAAAACCAAAAACTAGAATCTAAAAACTACGAAAACAATCACCACCTTTGTTTTAGATGGCAGAAAATGACATTTTGACAACACCCCTACAAAAGTAAGTGTTTAAATGATTTTTTCTTCCATTTTGTTCATCGACCAACACTCGTACGTTTTTCTTGGGAGAAATTACGCGTACGTGTTTAACCAGAGAAACAAAATACTTGGAAATGGAAAGTTTATCGAGACAAAAGGCACACAAACTAATGCTTTATGTCTGAAGTCAAAGATACCTTAGCCACTGACATCAACTACTATTTCAGGCCCCATTTTGCTCACCTAAAGTCAGCAAATGTAACAGTTAGAGACCGTTCTGTGTGTCTTGGTCGTTGAGAAAATTTGTGCCACCAACGCTTATTATACTACACATAGCTTGCGACCGAACTCCGCTACCTTATTTTCATTATTTGACACTATTTTCATTTTCGAAGACGAAGGGCTATAAACTATTTGTGACATTTCTTGTAAATGGCGCAATATTTTATAGTCTATAAGCTATATGACAATTGACTAGACCATATAAATTACAATATCTGCAAGCAATTACCGTCGGCAGCGGGCAGCACATAACTTGTTTGCTTAATTCACCTTTTTATATGTATATCTTGCAACAGTGTGTTATAGGTTGTCCACAGCGAGATCAAACACGTCGTTTCTTGTATTTTAGAAGTACCCAAGTCAAATATACATCATGAGAAAGAGAAATACTCGTTATAAGTTATACTAACAATTAGTATGACTCTTTTTTTGCTTAACACAATTAGTATGACTTTGTGAAGCATTTGAGACTTTTACTTATTCCAAGATTTATATATGAAAAGGAAAATCATAAAAACGAGAATAATTGTTGCACAAGTCCATTCGACTATTTACTATACTTTGTCAAAGCCTAAAACATATATTATCCCGTCTAACAAAATCAATAAAAGACAAATCTTACCCAAAAAAGTTTCGTATGTGGGGTTTGTGCTTTAGAAATGACACTCCAATATAGACAATATAAGGATAATAAAGATTTCCATTACCTATATAGATTTCTTGTCGCTGAGATTTTGTGAAGGAAGAGGACTGAAAGAAAGTGATAAACACGGGTATACATCTATTTTTTGGTTAACTAGTATAGACATCATCTCTTGTATGTGCTACTAGTTTAAAACGCATTGTGTAAATGCAACAAGGAGAACCTCACATTCTCGGAGTCATCGCCAATGATCGAGAACAGCAACTGAGTCCTAAGAATGCTTAGAGCTGAATAGTGCAATGTACCGGGTTTAATGTGTGGGCGAATCTATGATGTAATAGGCTTACTTGAGAAAATTTGTTTATATCGTGTTTGTAACCAGATTTAATTCCTGATTCTCGGGTTGAATAATATTTTAATTAAAAAAAAGTGTACATATATATAAAGGACAATACAGCAGAGAGGATGCATGGGGCCGGACGTGTTTAAGAAAAGGGGGAACGCCCCAATGGTGCTCTGTTGATCGGCAACACCAGAACATGGCCATGTGACCCACCCCACTCTTTTTTGTTCTTCTTTTTGTCCTCTCTACACTTCTTTTTCGTCTGTTTTAAAAATTAATTGATGAAAACATGATTCATCTTTTTTTTTTTGAAACAAAAACATGATTCATCTTTTTCAAGGATCTTCTTTTTTTTTTTTGATTGATCAACTTTCAAGGATCTTCTTAACCGTATCGAACGTCACAGATATTTACTTACACCCACCGATAGTCTAACTTATACATATACTACTATATGGATTGGTTAAGTATACGTATATTGATTTAGTCATATAAAATTGCAAATTCATGAGAGAATATATATTTAACAAACTTACGGACAATCATTAATTTATATTTCTAGGATTCATTTTCAGAGGGAAAATTTTACTTTATTATGTTCTAAATTATGACGGAAGTTTTTATTTGATAGTAAATTTATAGAACTGTCATCTTATTTTACTTAACATTAATTAATCGGAGAGCTTACCAGTAAACATACTTATAATAACGACGAGTTGTGCATATATATATAATACTATTTTCTTGACAATTTTTGTTCAAAAACTTATATAGATAAAAATACAACATGTATATAATATTTGTTCGGTAAAGAATTATTGTCATTTTATAAGGTTATCAGGGTTATACGTGAAGGTGGAGCAGTGGAGGCCCATTTTGGAGTCTTGGGTACCGGCCATGCTCTTGACTTTACTCTGCCTCCACGATTTTGTGTTTAGCTCATTAATGTCACGAACACGCTTGGTATAGTTCTACAGAAAACGGTGACAAAATCATACAAGTCGACAAATTGTCATATAATATGACTCATATTATATAATATACTAATCCTTATGTTTTTAGTAGACAACGTTTTAGGATTCTACATTTAGCTAACCACAATTCAACCAAAAATAATATACTAGTCATGCCTCATATTCATATCCCATTAACTGTTAATAAATTTCATATAAAAATTGAAAACAAAAATTTCCTAAACGTCATGGAGTATTAGCCAGAAATAATACATTAAGTTTTCTCTTACGCATGTCTATAGTTTCAACTAAAATTTTCCTTTAAGCTGTAATTTGCCCATCGAAGTGTTATATTTTAATAAATTCACTTGACGAAAAGCCACTTATCCAAATATTAATTGGATTATTATCAGTTGTATAATTGGATTACTATAGTCATTGTGTATTTATTTACGCTCTAGATAACCATGACTGGATCACTCGAAGCACTATGTTAACTACATTCTAAACTCTAGGCTTCACGTAATTATGAACTAATTTACTTATTTGAGTTATGTGCATGGTGCATGGATTTCTATATTAGTAATGACTTTATTGTTTCTAACCAACGCTCAAGATTATGGGATTAGATTTCGTGTTTCCAATGTTTTGTTTTATGATATTTTATATTAAACAATATAATGTTTAACAAAAAGCTTTTAATTTTTTTTTTGGTAATCAAAAAGTGATTTCACCTCTTTGACGGGAACCTAAACATTATAAATAATCTCTCACCGTAAATTGAATTTGCATGCGGAAGTTACGGCCGCAACCTTTTTACTGCTAGGCCAACTTGATGTTGGTTTGGAAATTTGAGTTACCAAGTCAGACATTAATATGTGTGTTTTTTTTTTTGCTAATTTCTACGTAAAATTGATTTTAATCAAAACTAAACTAGAGAAAAATAAAACAAAATAAAACTCCCAAAAAGTTGGGATAACAACATCAACCGGAAAGTGTGAAACTTGTTTTCTAGAAAAAAAGAAGCGTGAAACTTGTGAGTCTAACATTTGGCGGTGGCGTGAAGACCACCGTTGAAAATGGTGGCCGGCGGCTTCTGAATTTTTAAAAACATCAACTTCATCATGTACCAAACTCATCCCACGTGTTACACCGTACGTAATACGTATCCCAAGAGGCCAAGAGAATTAAGTAGCCTACCTAACTAACTAACTAAATTAGTCAAGCAGTATTAAATTGATTAACTTGATTCACTACGTACTTAGGACTCAGCTTGATTCACTAAAGATTATTCTGATTATTGCATACTGATTAAACTAGTTATACTCCCATTGTTGACTAATCCTTTCTTTCCAAGTCGGAGTGATCGTCTTCGTTTCTTATAGTTTTTATTTGATCTTTGACTTTTGCCTCCTTACAGATTAAGTACATTTCACATGTCGGATAACAATTGCTGATAATATCTAATCTTTATGCAAAATGATAACTTCACTTTTTCTTCTTCAGACTGCTGTCTAAAATGTTCTCTTTTGACTTTTGAAAACGTAATTCATTTTTCTATGTATAATTGAAACTTCCAAGGAACTTTTTAAATAGGTTTGTACATATATGACTTTTGAAACATTTGATTTTTTTTCAATTTAATTGTCCCAAATAACCATATAGATCAAATTTCATGGAAAACGTATTGTTTGAAAACTATAACCAAGTTATACTAATTTGTTACGCATGCATGTGGTAGAGTCTCGCGTTAGACTTCTTCTATTCAAAAGAAGGAAAAACAAACGCAAAGGACAAATAGTGATTCCACCAATTCATACACTAATCAACTTTACCAACATTCTAAAATAGGAACTGTCTCTTCTCTCTCTATTACAGTGGCTATATATACATAATACTCTATGCTTTCAGAGCAACCTTAAGTCTTTGAATTATATTGAATTCATCTCTCTGTCTCTTTCTAATTCTCTGAATTTATCGCCAAAAATTTTCATGGCCGTTCGTCTAGTGACCATCGGGCTTTTCATTGTCTTTGCCGTCATCGTCGTGGCCTTGCCGTCACCTGTTTCTTCAAGAAAACTGTTGGAGATGGAAAAACAAGAGAATTTGACGGTAAGAGAGGAAGAGAAGAGTCACGTACCTCACGTGACCAACAGCACTACCCTAGCAGCTCTGCCAAAGGGAAAAATCCCAACCTCGACGCCGAGCAAAAAGGGTCACGCCGCTATCTCAGCCGTGAAGCTCCGATCTCGACATCTCTCCACCGTTGACCGGTTCCTTCAATCCGTTCCAAGTCCGGGCGTTGGCCATTGATAGTCTTCGTTAGATTAGATTCCTTTTTCATTTTAAAGAATTTTAGTACATTCTTTTTCTAACTATTATGATACGAAATTTCCACGAGGTAGACCATTGTTTTGGGACTTTACACATTTTTCTTTTCTTCTTTTTCAAATTACGTTTTTCACGTTACCAAAAAGAATTCCACGAGTAAATTAGTCAAAATTTTATTGGACTTCAATATGGCATGGGTTTAAATTTGTATATCCCATCGTGTAATAACATTGTTTTACTTTTTTTTCATGTCGTACCAAGTTGTCTCTATTGGGCCGAGGTTAGCGATTCTTATTCAGTCGACGTACTTAATTATGAGCTGAACATTAATACATACACCCATAATCTTGAAATTAGTGGTTAACGAGAATTACAATAATACATAGAGAGATCATAAATGAGTACTATACACAATATCAATGTGGTTTACCAAAAAAAACAAGATCAATGTAGCACTAATGTTTGATTTGTACTATTAACGGATTTTAACAAACTAATCCAAAATATTTGTATGTAATATAATTGAAGTCAATACTAAAGATTCTAATTGAAAATTTAATTGGATATTGATTCTATAATAAAAACTTGAGAGCCAAATGACAAATTTAATACTTGATCTAAATCCATGGTTATATTTTATGACATTTCAATCATAATAGTACCAGATGAAGGTGCTGTTAGTTACTTATGGAGGTGTACAACGTTCAATTGGCTGCCCCTAGTCCACCGCGCCATTGACAAGAGATTTCTATCAAAAGAACTTTTTACAATTTAGGCATTTTTTTGGAAAAAAAAGGATCCATTTCAGCTTTAAAGACTACTAAATCACTAAGTTCATGAAGATTTAGGGAGGCCTATTGGATATAGAATTTGTGTGGAGTTTGAAAATTTTAAGAATTAATAAATTTTTAAAAGTTGAGTAGATTTGATGAATTCTTACCCAATGATTGTATAAATTTTCATTAATTATTATTGACTATTACAAATTTCCATATATACTTTTCTTTCCAAACTTATCTTTCTATTATTTTTTTTTTAAAAATTATTTCATAAAATATAACTATTTGATATTAAAATAAATGTTTTTATTTTTTAATATTTTGACATTTTGATTTGTCTTTTTTTTTTTTGTTATAAAGTTGTTGACATCAACCTATGCATTTTCTCATGATTTTTAATATCAAATAGATATATTTCATGAAAGTTTTTTTTTAAATGTTATTTTTGATAATTTATTTTCTTTAATTTTCTATTTACAATTATCTTTCACGACAATAAAATGTTTAAAAAAAATTGTTGTGTTTGTATATTTGTGTTTTTGTTATATAAACTTTGAGAATCTTATGGGTATATGTGATATTTGTAAGTTGAGATTTATGAGCAAAACAAGAGAGGATTTATGTTCCAATAACAAAAGAGTTTAATAGAATTACAAAGTCAATAAAAACTAAACTTTTTGAATAACAAGAAATTTCCATAGGATTTTAAAGTCCATAAACCAATAACAAAAGATTCCAATAAGATTTTAAGAATTCATAAACCAATAACAATAGACTCTCTAAATTTTTTAATTCCTTTAAAATTTACCTTCCAATAACTCTCCCTTAGACTCTATTGTTGATTGCACTACTCGTGAATTTATTCTACTATGAGAGCATCATATTTCTTTTTTTGTTCACCCATGATATATGTCTTTTAAGTTAAATAAAATTGTTGACAAAAAAGGTAAACTGAAATCTTGTTCACAATGCCATTACAAGAAAAGTTTAAGGTTGTCCCTCCAGGAAGTCCTCATCATTGTTAGTTTTCTTTTTCATTCACCTGCGGGTTTAAAGTGTCTTCTGCGGATTTAAAGTGTTTTTTCTTTTAATCTCTATTCTTTGTTGTTGTCATTTCAAATTTTATACATACATATATATATATATATATATATATATATATATATATATATATATATATATATATATATAAACATCATCATTTATAATGAATATGTCTCATTGAATACTCATGGCCGAGTTCTCTTAAAAGACAATGTGGGGAATAGAAGATAGTTTTGACTTAGAAAATATCCTCTGGTATTTGATAACTCAAACCCTCTGCTTATTATGTTACACGAATCAGAGCCGGACCTTGAAGCAGTTACTTCCGGCTGCTTTAATATAAAGATAATTCCGGCCACAATTTTCCAAATCTTTCCTTTAGTGTAGTGCCAAAATCAGAAAGCTATAGACTTTTTGAGCCCAACCAGGGTCTGAAAGACCACAATAGAGGCCAATTTTTAAATTTGTTTATGGTCTTCGATTTCTTAGGACCGGTTCTGCCCATAATATGTTGGGGTTTCTGTTTTCCGTTGGACATTTCAAACTACAACAAATATTGAATTTTTGTAAAGCCCTCTAGCTATATCACTTTTTGAGCTTAAAAGTGATTTGAGTCCTATTTACAAAGCTTCAGGAGAGGATAACCTGCTGATATATTTTCTACCAAAAGAACAATGTAGTTTTTGCTTGAAATATAAATTTAATCACAACTTGCAATTGGTGGTAGAAGTTACAAGTGTTGGTAGCAGTTGAAAGCTGAAAATGCTTGAAAAGAGAACAGAGCATGAATACAAAATAGAAAACAAAAACAAAGGGAAGCAAATGAAAAAAAAAACAATAAAAATGGTCAATTGGTCATCGAAGGAATAATCAAATCTACCCAGAGTTTTTGGAAAACGTAATTTGTTTTCTTTTAAAAACCAAATATTTCATAGATGAAATTACCGAAACAGTAGAGTTTGCATGATGCGAAACAGATTTAGGCAAAGCATTTGCAGTAGAGTTTAAGCTTCTAGGAATATAAGATAAAGTAATTGATAAAAAAAAATACGAAGATAGATTCTTAGGATCCAAGTTGATTCCGTAGAATTCCACCAAATGTTGCTTTGAGTTCAGTGCTTGGACAAGCACTTAGACCATCTCTAATGATATTTTATTTTTCATTTTTAGCTTTATTTTGAAAAAAAAATTGCTTAAATGGTATTTCATATCTTTTTCAAAATGAACTCGTGAACACTGTTGCTTCAAATTTGAAGATATATTGTTCATATCTTCATTTTTAAAGATTAACTTTTTAAATTATCAACTGGTCCTTAATTTTTATTTGTTCACTCTTTTTAATAAAATAAACTATATTTGTTAATATCACCCAATTAGTTTGTAGTATTCATATATTATTTCTATTTAATAAATTTACAATACTAATTAAATATACTAACTCGTGCATCAAATGAAAGATAATATTATATAACTAATATAAAATGTGAAATACATGATTAACAACTCCAAAATTAAATATTAAAAGCTTGATACAATATAAAGTAATATTTAGTAATCTGGCAAATCACTTCCAGATCTATCAAGATCAATAAATAATGTGTGCTAATTTTATATCATAATAATATTTACTTTATATTAGTTAGTTATTGTGTTGAATCATTATTAAAATAAATAGTTAGATAACATTATTAAATATAAAAAAAGTATAAGGTGTTTCTAATAATTAATGATAAACTAAAAAAAACATAATTGGAATATTCTGTTTTGAAAAGGGAAATGAAATAAACCATTAGAAAAATGTTGCTTCATTTTTTTCTTCTTTTTTTTTTGACAAAAAAAAGGAAAAAAAAGTGATTTGAAGAAAGTGAACATTTAAAAATGAAAATGAAGCCAAAACAATTGTGGATGTTCTTGGTTATCTGATTTGAGACAGATATTGGATATTTGGAGAGCCTTGGCCATCATTGGTGACACTGCTGCGCCTCGTCTACTCTCTCCAAATCGTGAGCTGAAGAGGAGCCATCAACAACCTGCAATCCTGTCCAGAGCTCTACTCACCACATCCGTAAGGCGTAAACAGAGTAGCAGTGTCATTTACAACATGATTGATGCTGCTTCTAGTGTTCGAAATGCGAGCTATCTGAGTTCCATCTTGTTGTCCATATGCACGAGCAGACTCGATTACAACAATTTGATCTACACAAACGCGCACAAACCCAAGTGGTTGAGTTTTATGACTTTTGTCCATTGTTTTATAATTAAAGACTCTTTGTTTTGATAACGTCGTCATCACTCGGCCATAGTCGGCCACGTGTGCCATTATAATTGGTTCGATGACATGTAAATTATCTTCTTGTTTAAAATAGCTTCGAGCGAGGAAAAAAACTTGCAACACGTTTCTTCTTCTTCGTCTTCGTCGTCGCAGCGCTTCCTCTCAAACTCGCAGAGGTAAAGCTTCTTAGATCTTCTCAGAATTCAGAAATTGATAGTTTAGCTAAGATTAGTCCGGATCTAATTACAAAGATCCATCCCCTGAGTTTTCAATTTTTCCCAATTTAGATCTGAGATTTTCGGTAAATCTAGTTTCTTGGATTGAGAATGAGATCTATTGTAATATAGTAGCTATAGTATTCTTGGTGATTGATTTGCAGATAACTTTGACCTAAACACGATATTCAAATGGGAGGAGGATTCAGGGTACTGCATCTGGTGAGGCCGTTCTTGCCATTTCTCCCAGAGGTGCAGAGTGCTGACAGGAAGATTCCATTCAGGGAGAAAGTCATCTACACAGTCATCTCACTCTTCATCTTCCTCGTCTGCAGCCAGCTCCCTCTCTACGGTATCCACGCCACCACCGGCGCTGATCCCTTGTACTGGATGCGTGTCATCCTCGCCTCCAACCGTGGTACCGTCATGGAGCTCGGTATCACTCCCATCGTCACCTCTGGTCTCGTCATGCAGCTCTTGGCTGGGTCTAAGATCATTGAGGTTGACAACAATGTCCGCGAGGATCGTGCTCTCTTGTAAGTATTCTTGATTTTTCCCGCCGACCACTGGAAAATTAACATTTCGGCATCGTCAGGGACTTACACATGAGCCTAGCTGCAAACATGTGTTAGTTTGGACCCACTTATGTGGGGGCTAGGATATCTCTGTATAATAAAAAAAAATAGTATTTGTGATTTTGAGCCTCTTGAGTGAACATCATTGTTGTTTGTGTCTCATTGTGTTTGTTTCGTTGTGTAGGAATGGTGCTCAGAAGCTTCTTGGGATTTTGATTGCTATTGGTGAAGCTGTTGCGTATGTTCTTTCTGGTATGTACGGTCCTGTTGGTCAGCTTGGTGTTGGGAACTCTATCCTCATCATCCTCCAGCTTTTCTTTGCTGGTATTATCGTTATCTGCCTCGACGAGCTTCTTCAGAAGGGTTATGGGCTTGGCTCTGGGATCTCTCTCTTTATTGCTACCAATATCTGGTATGTTTAATAAAAGCTTCAAGATTTAGTCTTTTTTTAGATGCATAGAGTGTTGAGTTGGTTTGTTGGTGTGATACAGTGAAAGCATTATCTGGAAATCGTTTAGTCCTACGACGATCAACACTGGCCGTGGAGCTGAGTTTGAGGGAGCTGTGATTGCTTTGTTCCATATGCTGATAACTAAGTCCAATAAGGTTGCTGCGCTCAGACAGGCTTTCTACAGGCAAAACCTTCCGAATGTTACAAACTTGCTTGCTACGGTCTTGATCTTCCTGATCGTTATCTACTTCCAAGGGTTCCGTGTTGTGTTGCCCGTGAGGTCAAAGAGTGCACGTGGCCAGCAGGGCTCTTACCCGATCAAGCTGTTCTACACCTCCAACATGCCGATCATTCTCCAGTCTGCACTCGTTTCAAACCTCTACTTCATCTCCCAGGTACTTCTTCCTTTTGTTTCCTCATAAAAGGACTTTAGTTAAGAAGCTTTATCTGATACAATTTGCATATCCTCTTTGTCGAACAGCTACTCTACAGGAAGTTCAGTGGAAATTTCTTTGTGAACCTATTGGGACAGTGGAAAGAATCAGAGTACAGTGGACAATCCATACCTGTTGGTGGTCTTGCTTACTTGATCACAGCTCCAGCAAGCTTCGCAGAGATGGCAGCTCATCCGTTCCATGCTCTGTTCTATATCGTCTTCATGCTCACAGCTTGTGCCCTCTTCTCAAAGACTTGGATTGAAGTCTCCGGGTCTTCTGCTAGAGATGTAGCTAAGCAGCTCAAGGTATTGTTAAAACTCAGCTCCACTGATCAATAATTTTGAACACTGTCCAGGTCTGGAAATTTAATTTCTTGAAATATATATGAAATGATTAGGAACAACAAATGGTGATGCCGGGACACAGAGAGTCGAACTTGCAGAAGGAGCTGAACCGGTATATCCCAACCGCAGCTGCTTTTGGAGGAGTTTGCATCGGTGCGCTCACTGTTTTGGCTGATTTCATGGGAGCCATTGGGTCAGGGACTGGAATCTTACTGGCTGTGACAATCATATATCAGTATTTCGAAACCTTTGAGAAGGAAAAAGCCAGCGAGCTCGGCTTCTTTGGCTTCTAAGTGTTGTATCAGATTCTTATAAAATGGTAAATTTTGTTGAGACTAGTGAGGAACTCTTTATGTGTCCAACTCTAAAAGTGCATAGACAATCAAAATGGTAGATACTTTTGGATTAACCAACAGATTTACCTCCATTAGTATACTAAGCTATGTGTTATTTTCTCCTACAATATTTACACGCTGGTACCCTTTTTAACATGTTTGACAAAGAACAGATAGATCTTAAAATGTACCCTTTTGAAAGGAAAGCAAAATCATCATGAAACAATTAACTTGTCTCGTCTCTCTTTGACATATGAAGCATATTTTTTCCGACTCAGTTCATGTTCTATGCCGACCTTGACAGTCTTTTCATATGCTGGTTTCACAGGCTTAATATTCATTCATGGCCTTGCGACATCGAATCATATATTTATTTGAGATTTTGTATCAAATGCCATCTCAAGTTAGGCCAACTCTCCTCAAGCCTCAATTGAGATAGCCTTTATAGTCTTATGTAAACTATGATCCACATCAGCAACACAAAAATAAAGCGAACACTTTTAAATCCAAACAATACTGCTAATGAAATGTGATGAAACTTTGAGAGAAAATTGTCAACAATGCTGCTTTTGTTCTTTCAAAATTGGTTAAACAGGAAATTCTTGACCAAACATCTTAAAAATATTTTGGTGGGATATGAAAATTTCCCCAAAGCCGCACAAATGTATACCTCCAGTCGTTTCACCTTCGAGGTGGTGACCTTATGCAATGTGCCAATCAGCAAAAAAGAGAAAAGAGAATGCCAACGAGAAAGGGAGGGAGGGAGGGGGAGAGAGAGAGAGAGATAACAACAGTAGTACCTTCAAGATTCTTGCAACCTTGTTAACCGTTAATGGTTTTTGCAGACGTTAAGTCATGATCTCATGAGAATCACCCTCACAATTCCAATCTTTATAGAAATTTATTTCTCAGTTTAAATGGCTTAATCCTCTGTTCTACTTGCTGATTTGAAGGCTGGTGGCCATTGTTCATCCAACCGTGGAGGTGAGTCTGGTCAGATTCTTGGAAGCAAGAAACATTAAACGCTGTGGCAAGTTGATGGCCGTGGACATACTCAGTTTTCCGTTCTAAACTCATAATCATCTTTGTTTCAAAACAAAATCCAGCTTGCAATCTCAAATTTATCCCACCTTACGATCTAAATTTTTCTTTCTACTCTTACGGAGTTAATTTCAATATTGTTTATTGATTAGGTTTTCCTTTGTACATGTGTTTCAGCCACCATGAAAGCAAGGAATCACTCGCTCGCTCACCAACCAACAACACAAACACAAAATCGGTAACATGATTCATCTGGTCTTGCAACGCTGCCAAAACTCACTACCGTAAATGGCACCAAAACTGAAACGTATTCGGTTGATTGGTCTACAGGAAGTAGTGGCTCATCAAGGGAAGGAGATGCAAACCATTCAGATGAGGTCTCAGTAAGTAATCTAAGCAGACACCGAAACAGAACGAGATTTGCCTATTCCAGCATAAATATCTGATGACTGAAGGAATAATTAACGTAAGTGATCATATACTATTTTTCGTTTTGATTTTGGTTCTAGCCCTACCCTTCCAGCTAAAGACACAAGCTGTGAATCGGTGGTGACGAGTGGTCAGCACCAATTAGCATCACAGATTCCTCCAAGAGATGCTAGTCCTGCAGGGTTAGTGCTTTAGTAGCAATATGTTACTATTTTAGTTAAACAATTTCATTCTGAGATTAACCTTTTTGCAATTTTTTGTTTTGCAGACTTTTATCCATTGCAGAAGAAACTTTAGCAGAGTTTCTTTCAAAGGCAGGCAACTGGAACCGCTGTTGAGTGGGTACAGATGCCTGGAATGAAGGTATGCCCTTGATCCTGTTCCTCTAGTTGTTATTCTTCTTCTCTGTAACGGTTTGCTTTGTGTTTCTGTAACAACCTGGTCCGGGTTCCATTGGAATCATCTACTTCTCTACCTTCCATATGCAGCAAGATTGATCTGCTTCTTCTTTCTTTGTTTGGCCGGATATCTATAAAAAAGTGTAACAGGTGACTAAGTTATTATTATTCTTCTTCTCTACTCTACGGTGCGCTCGGAAACTGATCCAATTCAATTGAATCGTTGATGTAGCATCCCAATGCCTTAACCCACACGCTAGTCAGCCTGTGCCGTGACGATCTTTACAATTCAACGCGGTTATGAGAATTTCCTTTTCTATCTAGTTTTCTTCCTATTCATTGTTTTAGCATATTTCCTTATTATTATGTTTTCCTATTTATTAAAAAAGGAAAGTCGTTTGTGACCGACCTTTGATACCTATATATAGCCTTGCTTCTTTTGTTAAAGAACTCAGTTTTTTTGGATTTATAATATAAAGAGCTTTCTCTTAAGACCCTTGTCAAGACTTTGATTAACGTTGTTTGGTCTCAAAAGTTCAAAAAAAAAGATTACCTATAATCTTTTGATCGACCGAAAGTAGGTCTCAAGTGTTTTTTACCCTTTATCGAGCTACGCTGCGTCAATCGTGGACTCAAATCTAATATTGGTTTGTATAGATTTTGACATTAGGAATTAGGAATTTTTATTCTTTTGAACAGAATGGATTTCTCAGTCGGTGGTGGGAAGTTGCAAATGCTCGCCGAGAAGAAAAAGATCAAACCTTCAGTCGCCGTGAAGAATAAGATCAAAGCTTCAGTGGCCTGGAAGTGGCTCGCCGAGAAGAATAAGATCAAAGATTCAGTCGCCTGTAAGATCAAAGCTTCAGTCGCCTGGAAGTGGCTCGTCGTGAAGAATATGATCAAAGCTTCAGTCGCCTGTATGTGGCTCGCCGTGAAGAATAAGATCAAAGCTTCAGTCGCCTGGAAGTGGCTCGCCGTGAAGGCCCAGAAGAATATGATCAAAGTTTTTCAAGAAGAAATAGACAAGCGAAACAAGGTATGTTTCATATATGTCTGTTAAAGTTATACTTATTTATCATGTCTGTGAAACTCTACTTATTATGTTTTTCTTACTACTTGTTAGGCGGCTGAGTGCATGGCAGACTACGAGAAAGAACTTTTGGAACAGGCTGACGTAGCACTTAAGAATGCAAACAAGTACGTGGATATAGCTCCACTATATTTGGAAATAAAGAAGTTATGCGAACTACATGCTAAGAAATGTGTGGCTTCGCGGCGGACTGCTATTTCAGAAGTTGTTGCGTTTGAAGAAGTAATGAAGAGAGAGATTGATAGGCTGCACAGTGGAGATTTCACTCCTCAGATGTCTTACTTGTTTTACTAGTTTGAGTATCAAGTTTTTCTTCTTGTATCTCTATCTATGTATGTTGGAAGACTATGTATATGTTGTTTTCTTCTCATTTTTTTTTTTCAAATAAAAGTGTGGCTTTCAGATCTTTAAATTATACATGCATTCACTCAACTGCTAGGATGAAGTATGTATATGCTTTTGTGGAGACCATATTCTTAGACACCTTTAAAAAAATTGAATTAGCTTCATTAATATGCATCTATAAATTGGTCTTCATATCATTAGCATAAGAACCGCTCTCTTCCTTCATTCCATTCAAATATCACAATACAAAATAGCTTACACATCCGTACTCTCTCTCTATAATGTGAAACAATGGAGACAAGACAGAGAACAAACAATAGAGAGATAAAAGGTATCAACCGAAAAGTTAAAGACCAAACATGTTTTGGGTTAGAACACTATTATCCTCTGACATATTAAACTCATGAGTAGAGTATAATTGAGCAAGAAAAGGGTGGTTGTATGGCCAAAGTAACAATACCAACCTGGATCTCCCTTGGAAACGTAGCACTAAACAACAAAGTTGAATATCACACTATAGCCATAAAGAAACAAGTTCTGCAACATAATAGAACACAGATGTAGAAGACCATGATCCTAGAATTTGACACTACTAAGAACATGAGATATGTACTTAAGATGAGGAGCTTTAGCTAAAACAGAGCTAACTATATCAGAAAGCAGAACAAAGAGTTCAACAACCCAAGGGTCTTTGCTTCTGTTCCATTCAAAACACATCATTTACAAACAAAACACCACAGGACGCTATTCTCATACAGCATCGATCTTACTCTTCATCCCCCCCACTTTATTACACTTCATGCCACTCCTACTTTCCTCGTAGCAACTACTCCTTGGTCGGGGGTGATGGAAGATTTCACTATAATTCATTTCATAATTACCGTAGTCATACAAATGGTTAATAACACAGTTAAACATGACTTTATTTACAACAATTTTGGAAAGCAGTTTGAATGAGAAACCGTTATTTCGTATAATTTAAAGAAAACTAATTTCTTATTTAGAAATTTTGGCACTATTAACACTAATTAGATCTTGATCCCGTGCAAATATCATTTTTGATATATATATATATATATATATTTATTTTAGATCATTAATGATAACATTATTAATTTTAAGCATATATAATTTACATCTTGTTAATAATCAATTGTTTTAAATCGTCACATATATTTGTTGCTTCATATTATATTAATTTTTGTATATGCATTTAGTATTAAGAAAATTAATATCTGCATGAAAATACATATTTGAAAAAAAAAATTTGTTTGTTTTATGTTAAATTTTTACCCGTCCTTCAAAAGTGGATGTCATTTTATTAATATTTTATCAATTTACATAATATATTATTGTATATAAGAAAGTCTAAGATATGTAAGCTTTTATATATGTATTGTAGTTTGCTAATGTCTGTAGTCATATTATATTTTAAAATAAATAATTTATATTTATGAAACTAAAAAATTATAAATCTATCAATTAATATAAGTTTACCATATGTAGTTCAAAATAACAATTTTATTTTAACATGATTTACTATAACTATCAAATAGATAAAAGTAGGATATAATTTTTATTTTTAATTTGATAAACAATAACTATATATATATAAATAATAATAGTTCATTGCTAATTACGAAATTAGTGAAAATATTTACATAACTTTTTTGAAAATTATTATATTGTTAAAATATTTAGATCAACATAATAATCTTCTTTTAACATGATTGATTGTGATTATATAATAGATAAAAAATAGGATAAAATATTTATTTTTCATTTTATAAATGATGACTGGGTATATTAATTTATAATAATATTTCAAAACTAATCATAAAATTAGTGAAAATATAGACATATATTTTTGGAAATTAAGATTTTGTTAAAATATTTTTAAACAGATTTTAGAATTTTTAATATATATATATATATATATATATATATATTAAAATCTCATGAAATGATATGATGAAAATATATTTTTCGAAATTTTAATACTTATTTTTAATATATATATATACATATATTAAAATCTGTTTAAATCTTTGTAAACAGTTTTTTCAAAACAAGTTACAGATTTTTTTTGAAATTTTCAATTATATTTATATTTGAAATGAAAAGATATTACGGTTAAAGTAATTCAAAGATTATATATATTATTAGTCTTACTAAAACACATTTAATAAAATTTATTAAAGATGGTCCAACTTAAAAATCACACATAAAATGAGGTTGTGACTTATGTTTTAATATAATAGATACATAGTTTTTAATTAATTTACTCATTATTAAATAATGGTAAGTTAAATTATACAAAATTTAATATGATATCAAATGTTCTTTTGTCAGTACAACTAAAGAATTCAAAAGGTTTTATTAGTACGTAGTTCTAAAGTAAGATATAGTTTGCCTTGAATTCTAAAATGTATCATCTTGAAAATATGTTAACACTTCTATAAAATTAAGAGTAATACTAAAATACAAATGTCATAAAGCACTCTATTCATTACTCATTTTTTTTTTTTAAATTAGAAACTTATAATTTGACCTAATGTTTGCATTTTTGGATTTGTAATTGTCTATAGTTTTTTTTTTACTATTGTAGTAACTTTTGGAGTATTCTTTTTACTACTCTGGAGCGATTTTAGACAGTTTAACTACATGTAAAGGCTACTTCAGACAATTCTTATATGGTAAAACAAACCAAAAGAGAGATTTGGTTTTAGGCTCCAGAGTCCACTAAAACTTGCCTAAAATGTTCGTAAGGAAACCTTCTCACCGAATAGGAGAGACCTAATAAGCATCTGCCCCCAAGAATCTGGTAGATGATAAATTTTCCCGGTTTAGCTTCCCCAAAAAACCGACTCCGGTAGAAGATAAATTTGGCAGCTGTTTAATTCTGTGGTCCAGAGTCGAATCGTAGGGTTTTAGATAAAAAAGGTTTTACTCTTCTCTTCTCCATCATCGGCGCCTCTGCAACTCGAAGAAATGCCTCGAGTCATCTCCAACGAGACCCTAGGCTGCCCTCCGATCCGTGCTTTAACCTTTGATTCTCTCGGCTTAATCAAAGGTCCCCCACTTGTTCTCTCTCTCACTCTTTCTCCAGCTGAAGAACTATACTGAAGTTTTATTTGTCAATTCGATAATGTTGCAGTGACTGAAGCTAGAGGTAAAGAGAGAGGAACTCCGACCGTAGTCAACTCATGGGGCGAGATGAATGCTTCCAGAAGCGTTCTCGCCTCCTCCATGGATGACAGTCTAACCAACCCGGTAATAAAAAAGTTTCATCCTTTTAATTGCTTATGTGAGCTCTGCTTCAAGCTTAGTTGTAAAGCTCATTACTTTTTGTCTTTGTTTTAATTGCAGCTTTTGGCTGTGGCGAGAAAAGATGGGAACGTAAGTTGTTTAAAAATCCTTATTTGTAATTTTTTTTTCTCTTTCTCTCCACAACCGAGTTAACTTAGTTGTGTCGGTTCTATGTAGGTTGAGGTTATTAATCCTTGTAACGGTGTTCTTCACTTTGCATACTCTGTGTTTGGTGATGACGGTTCGGCACCTGAAGATGACGAAGTCTCTGGTTTGCACTTGTTCAGAAAGAAGAAAGACGATCACTTAGAAAGGTATGATGAAACAGTTTCCTAAAGTGAAATTTTTGTTGCGATTGATGTTTCTCAAAAAATAAAAATAAATGGTGTTATTAGATCTTGCACATTGCTTACGTGCATGAAGAAGAGAGATGTGAGCCTCAGAACTGTTCAGTTTCCAGATGCGGGTACTGATTCTACAGATGACTCTGCACTGCCCAAAACTTGGAAAGCATGTGGATCTGGTGAGCTATTGGTTGGTAAAGTGGATGGGACTGAGAACTACGGCTTGTTTGGAGGGTTAGTAGTTTAACAAACAACTTAGTTTTTTTTTTTTATATCTCAGTTTTGGATGTTACCGTTACTGAATGTATGTGTAATGCAGGAAACGTGTTGAAGTCAATATATGGGATCTTGAACAATGTATCAAGATCTGGAGCGCAAAATCTGTGAGTTTCTTTTCTCTACCGAAGCCTTCGGTTAATTTCTCTTTCTAACTGATATCTGCTTGGTGCACAGCCTCCTAAAGATAATCTAGGGATCTTCACGCCGACCTGGTTCACTTGTGCTGCATTCATGAGCGACGACGATCACCGTAAATTTGTCACAGGAACCAAATCTCACCAGGTTGAAACGACGAAGTATCTTTTCTTACTGTAACCAGATTGTTGTCGCTTTGTCCAGGTTACTCACATTTTCTTATTGTTTTCTTGAGATAGGTTCGTCTTTATGATGTTTCTGCTCAACGTAGACCGGTCCTGTCCTTTGATTTCCATGAGACTGCTATTACGGCAATCTCTGAAGACCCAGATGGTCATACTGTCTATGTCGGGAATGCTTCTGCTGACCTTGCTGCCTTTGATATACGAACAGGTCCGTTGATTCTCTCTATGAAACGTATTATAAACAATGTTGATGTACCAAACAAGTAGTCAATCAATCAGTAATCTCTGTTGCAGGAAAGCTATTGGGAAGCTTTTTAGGAAAGTGTTCTGGAAGCATAAGATCAGTTGTTCGACATCCACATCATCCAGTGATAGCTTCTTGCGGTAAGAAGATGCATTATATTGCCATAAGCGTGCGTGTTCATCAATCTCATGTGTGTGTTTTGTTTTACTGAATTGTTCAGGGTTAGACCGATATTTACGAGTTTATGACGTGAAGACTCGACAGCTCCTCTCTGCGGTACGGTCTTTGACATGGGTGTTAATGTGTTAATTAGAAATACTATTCACTCATCGCACTGTTTTGTTCCAGGTTTTCTTGAAGCAGCATCTTACAGGTCTCGTCTTCGACTCAGGCTTCAGTGGAGAAGGTTAGTTTTTTTTTGGCCGTGGACATTATTAGATATGTTTCCGTAATCATCTTCTTGTATGATGATTTGATTCTTTATGGTCCAAGCAGAGATAGCTGTCGCAAACACAGTGGTTGAGGCTGAAACAGAAGAGACCATGGAGCAGGAAGGTAATGAGGAAGAGGATGAAGATGAAGCAGAGGCTCCTGTGAAGAAAAAGAAGTCAAAGAAAGAGAAACGCAGCAGAGAAAAAGTCTCTGAGGGTGAAGAGATGGACGCGATCAGAAGCAAGAAGACACGAGACCACAAGAAGAAAACCAAGAAAGTAAAACATACTCAACAAGACTAGTTTTAAGTTTTTTTTTTTCCAAAGACATTGCCGTTGTACTTTTTGCTCTTGTAATCTGAGCTACAGTTTTGAACAACACTCCAACGAATAGTTTTGAATCTCAACGTGAAATTCATACTCGGGATAGATACAATGTGAAGTCCAAAGCACATCTTACACAACAAATTCTGTATCATACAACTCATTGTTAGATTGTAACAACAAAGAGAAACCAAATACTAACTATGTCTCTTGTTTTTCTAACACTCTTGCAAAAATTTGTCTGCTTCTTCTCAAGCCGGAAGCTTCAGTTTAGTATTAGTTCTCCAGCTATAACGAAACAGAAAGGGATCCCAAGTCAGTCACATGATTAGTGGCTATTAAAGGTTAGGAGAGTTTTCAGACTGGTGGAGTTTTATTTACCTTAAGTAGTAGTAGTAGAAGAAATCAGCGTAGAGAGCAGTTTGGACAAGACCGGATACACAAGCTGGAAAATTGCAAATATGTCAAAACATTAGCAACGAGGAAAAACAAGTCGGTAGAATATAATTTGGTGCTTATTTGTAGAAACGTTGATTACCGATCCATCTAGTGAAATGATCTTCTGTGAAATAGCGATAGATCCAGTTTATGATATATAGTCCACGATACGCCCTGCAAGTTAAACTCATTGCTCAATCAGATGTTGCGTACAGGACAAACAAATGCATAACAAACATCAAACTTAGAAGGAAACTTAGACAGACTGGGGAACCCACTAAAGTCTCAGTAGATCAAGTAAGCAAACACATATCTCTGGAAAGAGTTACGTACCCAAGAAAGAGAACATATTGTCCAGTCAAATTGTCCACATTCCCACTTCTCTGTAGCAGAACCAACTGAGGAAGAATAGCAACTGCCTCCAAGTATATAGAAAAGGCCCAGAACACCTGCAATGCTTCCAAATTCAAAGGATTAGTATATTGCACTATCAACATACAAAAGCGCTACTGCTGCAATACTACTTCAGAATACAGTTCAGAGTGAAGGCAGTTGCAAAGATGAAAGTTAATCCCGGTGGACATATTTGCCAAATATATATGTAGGTAAGGCTAAATGATATTGGTGAATTTCAAATAAAGAAATACTATAGGCGCATCTGATAAGGAAAGTAACGGCAAGATGCTGATCACATCATTCCATGTACACATTCTGGAAAATTTCTCACAGGCAATGATGACAGACAACAGATGGAAGCAAACAAAACCCTGACGATGCATCAGTCTGACACTCAACGACTTTTTCATACTAAGCAGCAAGATAAGAGAAATGGCACATGTAGTACAAGTTTTAAACAAGCTTTAGCACCAACTGTGACGAAATTACGAAAAGAACTATAAAAGACATACTCTAAATCATTTCACGGTTGAGATCTGATCAATTAACTATTATATGCGACCAACAGCCAAGAAACTTACAAAAGATAAATGATATAACTGGAAAGAAGTGATGTCCATCATAAGCTCATAACTACCAAGTACATACAATGGTGGTTAAGAACACAATTTAGCAGTATGAACATCACCCACATCTAATCATCCTATATAGCGAATGAAACAAAAAGAAGATAACAAGTCATACGTTACCAAGCTACACTACCGTATGGTAAAAACGATTTAACGCCAGTTAAAAAACTGAACTATAAACATATGACATACCAAAAAGTACAAAAAGGCATGAGAAACTCAAATTGACAATACCTCCTGGAAAGTGAACATCTCATGCAGGAGAAGCGCCAACACGAAACATGCCAACACAACGTACTGATGACGAAACGTATCAAGGTCCTTATCGTACGACTTCCGCACAAGTGGATGCCTACGCATACACCAAACGATAGCCAGAGAGCTAGCAACGAAGACAACCTTCATCACGCTGTTGTAGAGAGACACGTAATCCGTGAACAGATCCAGGTACCGAGTCAAGAACACGAGCGCGTACATCTCCTGAGTCTTCAGAGAGATCCCTATCCAAAATCAAAAACTCATATTCATCATTTCGCATTCTTCCGATTAAACCTAAATCTAAAACGAGATTTCATCACTAAGAAGCTCGGATTCGCGATCATGAGAGCTCGAATAGGATCAGAAGCTAACAGGTCAAAGCAATGCGAGATTCGTTATCGAGAGCTCGTCTTCGAAAGGGAAGAGAACTCACCGGCGCAGGATTTGGTGGCGTAGATTTTGAGGAGAAGGATCAAGATGCTCATCAAGTGAGTCATATCGCCGGCGAATCTAAAGATATTCATCGTTGACCAGAAGACGGAGGAGACTCGACGGTTACAGTATTTTTCCGGGGAATCAAGAAACCGAGAGAAACGGGAGAGAGAGAGAGAGGGTGTAGGCACGTTTCAGGTTTTATGATGACGTGGCAATCTCTAACGTCTTCGCTCGATTAAAATTGTTTATTGTTTCCTAAATTAGAGATTTTTGAAAGTGGAAAGGTTGTATTATTTGCTGCGTCGCACCTTATTAAAGTAGAATGGCGCAAGCAAGCATTTTGTGGGTCTATGTTGCACCAAATAACGCCATGTGTCAAATGAGCAGTGATGTGGCAGGTACGTACGCGGCATGGTGTGGTGGCGTTAACATAATTTTAGTCACTCGTGCTCCACGTGCTCTATATAATTTGAAAGCAGTTAAGACTGTCTAGGTAAGTTAAATGGACCAGCTAATAGCTGCTTATTAATGGATATGGGCTTTTAGTTATTTTTATTAAATGTGGGCTTAAACTCTCTTCGGTAATGTTTTTTTTTTTATTTTTTTGAAATCTCTCTTTGGTAATGTTACTATTGACTATTGAGTAATGATGATTTTAAGTTCAACACATTGTTTACATTTTACTCCAGATGAACACCCATACCTACGCTTGAATTCATATATCAAAATGATTTTTCATTAGATTTTTGGTTTTAAACTATTTTGTGATATGGTTGAAGCTCTATTAATTTAATGGTTGATTAAATATTTACACAATGAACTTATGTTTGATCTTACAAAATGATTAGTTAATAATTATGCAGATGAATAGATGAATGAAGAAAAATATTACATGAACTTTCTATGATACAAGTGCAATTGTCAGTAGTAATCAGACATAAAATCTTTATAAAATACATAAAATTTTCTAATGCATAATCGTAAAATGAGTTTGAATTCTTATTTCCAAATGAGTTTTCATGGTTTTTACTATTTTTTAAGGTGGTTGAAACCCTATTAATTTAATGGTTGGTTAAAAATTACAAAATGAATGTATATTTAATCTTATAAAATGACTAATTAAGAATTATGCAGATGAATGAAGAAAATAACTACCTGGATTTTTTTTGTGATACAAGTGCAATTGCCAGTCAGACATAAATCTGTATAAACTACATAAAACTATCTACTGTATAATCATTAGAAATTACACTAAGAAGTTATTTTGTATGGTGTAATTTTTATGGATATATGTGTTTTAGTGTGTTTTTAAGGAGAAAAATTGTGTCAAGTTAGAGGTGGAAGTTCGGGTATTTATTCAAGTTTGGTTTGAATTTAAATATTTTGGATATGAAATAATTAATTAATTTAAATATATAATTGTGATTTAAATACTTTTAAATACTTGAAATATTTCGGCTCGATTGGCTTTTGGTTCCGATTCCTCAAATACCAAAATTTTGAATATATTTAGATATTTTACTAACTTTGGTTGGATTCAGTATAAGTTTTTTAGTCTTGTTCAATTTGGTTTTTCGGGTTCAGATATTTTGTTAAATCTATCTCAAGTGTTAACCAACTAATCTTACTGGAACTGGAATATATATATATTTGATACTTACCTAGTCGTTAACAAAAATAGGCGATATATGTTTTATCACAGGTTACTTGTGAGTTGTGAATTTGTGCAGCCCCTGGTGAAACAGCGATCGAGCACCAAGTTTGACCATATATGTACTACTTGGTTCCATATGTGAATTTACGAATATTTTGTTCTACTTTTTAGGAAAATGGATTTTCTTCTGTGCTATCGCTGATTCAAATCATAGATATAATAAAATGGTATTCGATGACTCATTTCAACGTCAGACTTCGTTTTATTGGAAATAAATTCAATGACTCACTTCAACGTTCAAAACTTCGTTCTATTGTGAATAAATAGACGAACATGATAATGATGTCACCCGTCGTGACTCATGAATACACGTAAAACTGCTAAACATTCGTAAAACTAAACATTTGTTTCTTTTTTTTCTTGATTGTGAGTCAAATAAACCCAAAACAACAAGGCATGACTAATGCTTCTCCGGTGCATGGGGGATACCGTGGTCGGTCCGATCTTTTTTTCCTTTGTATTATGATGTTATTTTCAAAATCAACTGTGTCGCATAATGGCGATCAGTCTAGAAGAAACAGTGCATCCTAATACATCTATATTACTATGAGTTTTAGCAAAAAAAAAATCCCCTACTAATTATGTAATACTATGTGCAATTAAATATAAACCGACCACGTGTCTTGGTAATCGACAAAATCGCCGCTTTTGCAATTCATGCCATGATAACTAATATGGCAGTTCAGACATGAGGTTAAGTCGTTATGGTTTGGATACAGTTTTTGTGTAAGAAAGCGCCTTTATTGAAATGGATAACAGTGTTTTTCAATGCGATATGCATGTTTCTGTACTATGTTTAAATATTTTTAAACAAAATCATTTAGCTTCAAGAAATAGTATATGTAAACGCAAAAAAAAAGACTCGTGGCTTTAAGTTTGAATTCATTTATTGTACTTTACAAAGGCAGCTTGACTAAAGACGTGGAACTTCTGTTGTTTACATACGTTGCATTTGCATTATTCTGAGTCAACGTTTCACTATTACATTTTCTTACATAGGGTTTTCCTCACTTCCGGAGGAAAGAGAGCACTTTTAGTAGGAGTGGTCTACTATCATCACACAATTAATTCAAACAGTTAGATTTGTCAACATAGTGTGCTTTGAGAGCTGAATCTTACAATCACTTATCATACTGTTCGACAAAGGAACCATGTTCGGTCACATGAAACAAATTAAACAAGATATATATTAAACTTTCATACCAGAAAAAAAAAACTTAAACCAGTCCGAACTAGGAACTCAGTATCAATTACAATTTGATTCAGTCTTGTGCATACATTGCTGAGTCTAGGGCATCTTTCAATTCAACTATCTTCTTTTAGTTGTTTACATAGAACTCCTTACTCCAAGCTGTGATAGTATGTATATGCATCTATTGATTCTTTCAGAGACTGCGAAGTTATTGCATGTCTTCTAGATTTTGCCCATCAGAGTTTTTAATTCTACTTTGTCATGTAAGCGTCTATTAGAGAGTTCAGAGGTCTCATTCTTCTTGGAGACAAAGGTACAGATGATGGGTACATGTGGCTCAAGCCCTCAGATTAGTGTGATTTTTTATTTGGAAATAGATTCGACCGGAAACTGATGGCAAGAACCTTGTTCAAGAGGCTGTGCATAAGATTAGAGTATCTCTGGTCACACCAAGAAAAAAAGTTTATGATGTGCTTGATATCAAAGAGGTCACACGAGGACAAGAAGGATCAGAAAATGCTGAAAGAGCTCTTGTATCACATTTTTTTTTTTTGACAACAAAAGTTGTATCACATATTTATAAATGTTATATACTACACCCGGGGGCAGTCCAACGTAACCGAGTTTTCTCCACCACAATGATTCAAAAGTTTTCGGCTTGCTGGTAGCATTGTATGTAGAAACCCAATACCAACTACAAGCACTAGTAGGAAAATGTATGAAGGATTAACCAAACCTGACATTGGTATTCATCGTGGAATCAATTGAGATTAGGTTCATAAATATTTAAACAGTTCGAATTTACGTATATCAAATATTTACTAAAACAATTGGCGATGTATGAACTTTTCAAAAGATTTTATTTTTGGAAATGTTTTGTTATATAGTACTCCTTCCGTTTCGATTTAAATATCGTTCTGGAATAAAATTTTCGTTTCAAAATAAGTGTTGTTTTATGACTTTAATGCAAAATTTATTGACTTTTTATTCTTATCTATTTTTTATTGGTTGAAACGTGGTTAAGTGTATTGTTAACGATGTTTTTATCTAGTAAATATACAAAATTAAATGTTTTATTAATCTGTGTGTCGAAGTTTAAAACGACAAATAATATGAAACGGAGGGAGTGCTATTTGTTTAGTTGTTGGCCAGCCTAATTTTTTTCCCGAACTTAGCAAAAGTAATGTAGGGAATCAAACCAATTAAAAGGCTGATGCCATGCATTGACTAGATTCTACATAGGGCGACCTTGACTCCTTGTATACATAAGTATTTTATTTTAATTAATATCACGAAATCAACGATTCTATATAAAATACGTTCATAGTTTAAGAGAGATAGTGTCAAGAACTAAATGATGTGTTTTATTACACGTCGTGTTCTTGGTACATTGCCGACTTAAATAAGTGGTTCACCAGATGGTCAAACAAACCTAAAGAAGGGGTAATGGTTCAGTTATATACCACACAATAACATATAGACATAGTACTATTGAATATTGATATTGTCAGTGTTGATATATTGTCATATAACAATCGAATCTTACGACATTAAAAACATAAGAAAATATATTGATAAACGAGAGTCGTAAATATTTTGCAGAAGACATTAATTATGCGTCAGGGATGGTTAAAAGAGTAATTAAGCTTAATAGATTTGTTTTATTGGATTAGATTTTATTCTGGTAATAAGAAAAAAAAAACAGAAAATGGAAAGGACAGAACACGGGGGGATTCTATCTATCTATCCGTTACATTCCAGAGTATTGACTTTACACAAAACCTTTCGCTGTAATAAAAAAACTCTCTTAAAGAGAGAAAAGAGATTACGCGTTCTTCGTCGTCTTCGTCCTTCCCCTCTCTTTCCCAGAAAGTATCCTTTTTCACTTTCTTCTCCTCTGACTTTGTTCTTCGTATATAAATATTACATAAACCTCAGTGGGCTAAAAATAACGGAGGAAGAATCAATGGCCACCGCCGCGGCTATATTCTCATCTCTGCGGCGGAGGAGATCACCATCACTAGAAGCCTTTTTATCCCCCGTTGACCTCTCCCCCATCGCTCTCGTCCAAACCTTATCTTCCATCTCCTCAGAGCTCGTCTCTTCTTTCGCCGCCACACGCTTCTCCTTCCAACGCAGAAACGCTCGTTCTCTGATTCGTAAGGTCGAGATCTTCGTCGTGTTATTCGAGTTCCTCCTCGCCGAACCACGTTGGGACTCGACAAGAAAAAGCACAACAGCGTTGCTGTGTCTGAAGGAGCTTTATCTTCTCATCTACAGGTCAAAGATCCTCCTCGAGTACGTCGCTCAGTCCAGTAAGTTATGGCTGTTGCTTCAAAACCCTTCGATCTCCGGCTACTTCCAAGATCTTAACCAAGAGATCTCGACTCTTCTTGACGTCTTCCCTGTCAAGAATCTCAACCTCACTGACGATATCAGAGAGCATATCGAGTTGTTAAAGAACCAATCGTTGAAATCGAAGTTATACATCGATAACAAGGACGAGTCCTTACGAGAAACGTTCTTCTCATTTCTTTACGCATTCGAGAACGGTGAGATTCCGAGTACAACCGCTCTTAAAACCTTCTTCGTAGAGAGGTTAGGGATTAAAGATTCCAACTCTTACATAACGGAAATCGAGTTCTTGGAAGAACAGATTGCGAATCACGACGGAGATTCAGACCCTGCGAGTTCAGTGATCAACGGGTTCGTAGCGATCACAAGATACTCTAGGTTTCTGCTCTTCGGTTTCGAAGAAGATGGAGTAGAGTGGATGATCAAGAATCATCCGAACGTTGGAGGAGGAGGAGAGGACACTACCATAACAACATCAGTTCCTAAAGATTTCGTTTGTCCGATCTCTCTGGATTTGATGACGGATCCTGTGATTGTTTCCACAGGTCAGACTTACGACCGATCCTCCATCGCTAGATGGATGGAGGAAGGACACTGTACTTGTCCTAAAACGGGACAAACGCTAGTGGACTCTCGTATCTTGCCTAACCGAGCTCTCAAGAACTTGATAGCGCAGTGGTGCACAGCGAGCGGCGTAGCTTGCGAGTCAGAGTTTATTACGGATTCAACAACGAACGAGGGGTTCTTGTCGTCGCCGACGAGAGCCGCTGTTGAAGCTAACAAAGCTACCGTTTCGATACTAGTTAAGTTCCTAGCGGATGGAACGTCTGAAGAAGCTCAAACCATTGCCGCGAGGGAGATTCGTCTTCTGGCGAAAACCGGGAAAGAAAACCGCGCGTTTATAGCCGACGCAGGTGCGATACCGCACCTGCGTCGGCTTCTCGGGTCAGAGAACGCGATAGCGCAGGAGAACTCGGTGACCGCCATGCTTAACCTCTCGATATACGAGAGGAACAAGAGTATGATCATGGAGGAGGAGGATTGTTTGGAGTGTATAGTAAGCGTGCTCGCGTCTGGTCTAACTGTGGAAGCTAAGGAGAACGCAGCGGCCACATTGTTCAGTCTCTCTGCTGTACACGAGTACAAGAAACGCATAGCGTTTACCGATCACTGCGTCGAGGCGTTATCGTCGCTGCTTCGGGACGGGACGGAAAGAGGGAAGAAAGACGCGGTTACCGCGTTATACAACTTATCAACTCATCCGGATAACTGCGGTAGAATGATAGAAGGAGGAGGCGTGTCGAGCCTCGTCGGCGCGCTAAAAAACGACGTCGTTTCGGAGGAGGCGGCAGGAGCGTTGGCTCTGTTAGTGAGGCAGTCTCTAGGAGCCGAGGCTGTAGGGAGGGAGGAAGGGGCTGTGACGGGGCTCATGGGGATGATGAGGTGCGGGACTCCGAGAGGGAAAGAGAACGCGGTGGCTGCGCTGCTTGAGCTTTGTAGAAGCGGTGGCGCCGCGGCGGAGGAGAGAGTGTTGAGAGCGCCGGCCATTGCGGGGTTGCTGCAGACGCTTTTGTTCACCGGGACGAAGAGGGCTAGAAGGAAAGCTGCTTCGCTTGCTCGCGTTTTTCAGAGGCGGGAACATGCGGCGATGAGGTTGGGCGGGTACGGGTTTGTAGGGAATGTGAATGGGAGTAGAGATGGTGGTGGTTTTACAACGGATGTCTCTGTTCCGATGTCAATCTCTGTATTGTGATCTATGTGTTCATTGTTTGTTTGTTTATATTATGATATATATATTTATTGGCTGGGAGGTATATAATAATAAATCAAAGTAAAGTTATAGAGAAGATATGTATATGTGTATCTTTAAGAGGAAAAAAGAGTTTGGTGTTGTGATCGTTATGTCTGATTGTATTTGTTATGTAAACTATGAAACATATTGCATTGTGTTGGCAGCTAAAGAAGGAAGCTGCGTTTTGTTCTGTTAATTATTTGAGACATGTAAAAGTCGAATAGGGGAGGAGAGTGGCTTGGTAAAGAAAGAAGAGGAATACTTGGATTTAAAGATATTAAAAAGACCCAAGTAACAAAGGAATAATGGAGAACCTGTAAGGAAAACATTCAACAAAAGGAATAATTACAAAAATGTAAAGTGAAGGTTGAAGTATCATGGATGGTGGTCTCTTCTCCAGGATTTTTTTTTTGGTTAAAGTCTCTTCTGCATTTGTGAAATTAATATTATTGCATAAGATAAAAGCATTGAGAATCTGTGGTAATCGTAACTTTGTTCTTCTTTTTAAGATTTTGTTTCTTCCTCTATTTTTCTAAACTCTTGCTAAGTGGATCTCATCATTATAGTTTTTTCTTTTAAATTGTGGAGTTTCAAGATTGTGTTTGTTCCTATTTGGTGGAATTCATGTAATATAACTTGGAGATACATGATTACAAGATAAGTGTCATCCACTATGTTTTTTGTTCTTTTTGAAGTGGATGTCACTTATTGTGTTTTGACGCGTTAAATATCATGTGCATACGCACAATATCGTCCATGCATCTTATGAAGATGTACTTTTCATACATTTTTGTAATGCTTTCGGTGATTTCAATATATAGATTATATGCATTAGGATTGTCCAACGGACTCAATTTTATTTAGTCTCCATTCATCCTACTTGGCATGGGAAACCAAAAGAGAAATAAAAAACTTTTATGGCATGGGCATGGATATAATAACATGTAACTTGTTGAATGCTTCATTCATTTCATTCGTAGAGTATTGTAGTGTACAAATTATTCAAAATTATTGAATTGACTCCACCGTCACATGCATGTTTACTAGTACAACGAAAATAAATTGATCGATTCAGACGTTATCTTTACAATCCATCCCATCGACTTTTACAGCTGGAGGGAAGCTTCTAACTTTATAACCCTTTTAAAAAGCTATCTAGAAAGATTTAACTTCTAACATTCTTCTTTCCACAGATGCTTAGGTGAGACCTCTGACTAAAAAAGGTAAAAGATGAATATCAACGGTGTTGTCAACTAGCTTCAAAATCACGTTAAGCCCCAAAAGCTAGAAGATGTTTTAACAAAACGTTTAAACACCAAGGAAGGACATGAAAGACGAGACAGATTAAGGAAATGTTTCTTAAGTTACAAAAAAGGATGATTATATAGTAAGTACATTCAGTACATATCCATTTCCACTTCAGCCTCGCCAACACAAACCTTCTCTATAACAGAAAGGAGCTAAAGTAAAAAAGAACACTCACTTTCATTATTTTAGTAAGAGTTTTGCCAGAGCTGCTGCTGCTGCTGGGTTTGATTCGAAGGCTGAGCTCCTCCTGCACCATCTCTAGGGTTTTGCTGCTGGCGCTCGTGCGACATTTCTGTTTGGGACTGATAGAAATTAGGGTAGCCATGAGACCCATAATGCTGTTGCTGTTGAGCTTGACGATACCCTCCTGCTGCTGCTTGCTGACTCTGTTGTAGTTGCTGTTGTTGTTGTGCTTGGAGGTTGTAGTACGTGTTAGCCGGAACACCTGACATGGTCCTCGAACCATGACCGTGATGCCACATCGCCGAGTTATCATTCTGAAAAAGTTTTTAATCAAATGTCATGGAATGATTCAAGGTCTGAAACCAAGAGAAAGATGTTAAAGGAAGTGACAATGAAGAGACCATTACCTGCTGCTGCTGATGCTGCTGCTGTTGCTGCTGGAGTGCCAACAGGTGACTGTTCTCTTTGTATTGGGAACTCAAAACATCTTCGTAGCCGGTAGGAGCAGACTGTTGGTTATGAGGAAAGTTTCCAGCGGATCCAACATTGGCTGATCCATAAGCGGAAGTAGGAGCCGTTGCAGACTGAGGAAAATTACTGGGAGAGGGATTGGCTTTGTACTGCGGAAGCAAGGCAGCTAGTTGTTGTTGTTGTTGATGGTATGAGCTGTTACCAGCAAACGCTTGCTGGAAAGCGGATGGCATGTATGGATAGTTCTGAGGCATCAAAGTGTAACTGACCATGTTTGCAAAGTGTGCTAGCGGCATTGTGGGCTGAGAGTAAGGATGCATTGGAGGCTGTTGAGGAAGAGCTAGTCCAGTACCGGGTAAGTTTTGCTGCTGCGTTGGCTGTGTTGCTGGAATTCCACTGCCTCGTAGCGCCTGCAATGTAAGAGATTTATATTAATCATAATCAAATTACTATTGTTGATCAGAACCAAATCCACAAAAAACATTTCCACCATTAATAACAAGACATCACTAACTTCATACGAGTTAATAGTAGACGGAAGTTTGTACAAACGAAAGACAATCTCGTGTTTCTTAAGGGATTATTTACCTCTGGCATGGAAATGCTTTGGCCACCAAGTGGTGAAGCATTGTTGCTACTTCTTGACTGCATGGACTGTGCAAAAGGGGAATACTGGAAATCAAGCTCCCTCGCATTTTGTGCAGTTTGCGCCAATAAACTGTTGGGAACTGAGTGTGTATACCCCTGCTGAGGCCAAAACAAACAGACAAAAACTACATTATCAACAAAATTATGAACAGCCTGGATGCACTATTCAGAGAGTAAACACGGTTCTCTTTATCTTAAGTAATGCACATGTAACTTACCATCACATTTGATAACGAAGCAAGATTCTGTGCATGTGTCTGTGACGCATCATATGCAGGCTCAGACTGAGCAAATGCGTACTGGTGTTCCTGAACAGTCTCGGGGTTCTGCATCTGACCTTGTGCATGTGTCTGTGATGCATCATATGCAGTATTCAGCTGCTGCTTAGCGTACTCTGGCTCATCAGACTGAGCATATGTGTACTGGTGCTCGGAGTTCTCTTGCTTCGAGTCCTCTCTCCTAGATTCTAAAGAATCATCATAACTTCCAGCAGCAGGTGCGTGGTCCATATTTCCATTGACCGTGCTTTCAAGATGTTCATCTCCATTGAACTCGGTATTTCTGCAAAACAAGCATTGATCAGTTGGTAAATAACAGATAGAAAGTAAAACCCATAGAATATTTAGGAGGAAGACATCAGTGGTAATGGGATACCTCGCATCTGAATGTTCAATCTGTTGAGCTACATCAAGAGTCTCTTCTGCGTTGTTGCTTAAAGACTTTGATCCAAATGCTCCAAAACTTCCAAAACTTAATTGTGAGCATTCTTCTGTATGGATTAGCAAATGATTTGGAATAACGACGGCACGTCTATCCTCTTCATGTAAGGCTCCTTGATCATGACTATCTACAGTTAGTTGTTGAAACTCGGCTGAACCAGATGAAACTTCATCTTCATCTGAAACGTAACAATCAAAAAGTGAATTAAGAAACAACCAAAAACACCAAAAAGGCAATCTGTTTTTTTTTTTCTTTTTACAGAACTTTGAGCATCAATTCTACCACCAAAGATAACTGAGATAAGATAACCGAACATGCAAATGATAGTTTCAGAACAAACAAAGAGCAACAAAGCCTTCATCCACCTCAAGTAGAGCTATAAGTATATATGTATTAACGTTATCAATAAATACAAGCCCGTCCCAAAAAATTATATAAAATGGGTTTTGATCATAATGGCACACTACTAGCGATCTCATTGTGATCTATTTGATTAAGAGACACATGGTTATTCCCCTCATATACACAGAGAGTGCTCACATAACCATCAAAAGAGATAAGCACTAAGAAACATGTATACAGACTTTAGATATTACCTTGGTGGTGCTCTGCAGGATGGCTCTGCGTCTGATATGCGTACTGATTCTCATTAAATTCAGACGAAACTCCAGAGTCATCTTCTTGGACATTTTTACCAGCAACCGAGTCAGGTTGCACTTGATCTACTCCAAGATTCTCAGAAGGGCCCTTTTCTGCTAAATGTATATTCCCTAACCGGTCGCTCAGATGCTGATCTACTCTGGCGGATTGGAAATCAGCATGACCATCGCATACCTCTGACTCTGCAGGTGCTACTGACACAGAAGATGTACCAGGAGCTGGCTTCTGAATAGACGGCCACTCTTCTTTAACAGGGACTTGGTGATTTGCATTAGCTTCACGCTCGTGATTAATCTCAGAGCGCATATTGACATTTTGTTTTGAGTTTGATGCCTTGTTCTGTGGTCTACCCATCTTCACAATGTCAGCCATAGACATCTTGCCTGGAGCTCCAAACCATGCAGTTTGATGTCCAGATGCAGGCTGTGGCAGGGATATTCCATCGCCGGCAGCAGATGTCAATTTATTTTCCGTTACAACAGAATCACTGCAAAAAAATATAAAGCGTGGATCAGAAACATGCCTAACCTCTTCATACTACACCTACAACCACACTCATCATGTAAAACATTTGCTTTGCTTCTAATTAATCAAACTACTATACATGAAATAATGTTTAGTTAGCTCAGATCATTCAGAATAAACGATCTGCAAGTAACCAGTAGAAGTAATTGTGAAACCTACAAGATAACTACGCCATAGGTCATATAAACACTTTAACCCCTCAGGAAGAGTTCGAGCCAGCAACTGGTTCAACTTGACTTTTTTTTTTCAGTTGCTTCAACTTTCAAACTGCAAAAGAAAGAGGGCAGTAAAGGAAAAACCTGTGTAGTGTCTGCTGGTGGTTTGGCACTCCAGATGGAGAAGACCAAGAATTTGTGTAACCCTGAGTTCCACTTTCTTTCTTGTTTGTAGATTTTCTCTGGTAGTTTCCAAAATCTGAACAACAGAAGCGCATAAGCATGAATCCTATAGTTAAAAGCTATATTAACTTTATGCATCCAAGAGATGGTGTTTATAGTATATACCAGTAGAGTTGAGATGGGCAGATGCACCTCGTCCAGCATAGCGATCAGAACCACCTCTACCACCGCGGTTGTATGTGCTATTAGCACCACGCATCCGAGAATCCGGTATATCCCTTGTCTGAATAAGAAACAAAAGACTTCAAAAAACGCCAAAGTTCCAGTAAAACCTAATGACAACTAACTCAAACTAGAAATTCGATTGACTTCCACCAAAACATCAAGAGCCAGGTGCTAGTAATAAAGCCTTTTGAAGGGGACATATCGACACCATTAGGGATGTCAATGTACAAAACAGTGACTAGAAACAGCAGATAAAGGGTGTGCTAATACACAACAAATAGTGCCGATTAGTTTGCATCTAAAATGCAACAAAAGACAACTATATGACTCACCTCTTTCTTCTTCTCTTTTTTGCTCTTCACCTCGTGAAAAGGATCTGCATAGAGAAAGAAAAAAAGAAAGTATCAGTATCACAGAATAACCGCCAACTAATAAAGACAAAACCTTGACGCTGAGAACTAACTTCCACAAGTAAGAAACCTAAAAAACAAACACTTTCAACCAAAGTACCAAAGATGATGACTTTTAACCATTAGCAAGAAAAAAAGCTCGACCCTTCAACAAATTCAAAAGCTTTATTACACCAGAATCAAAAACCCTAATCAAAACCCCCCAATTGAAACCCTAATCAAACCAGTCAATTACGATAAACCCTAATCAAGAAACATGCAAAACCCTAGGGGGAACCTTGGGAGAGGAGGCGATGAACGGCTTCGTTAGGATCCATATTACACTCTTTAAGCATAGCGTAGATCTCAGCCTCGGGAGAGTTCACGACCTCCTTCAAGCTCTGTACTATTTGTCTAGACCTTGTCGGGATATCGTTCATTCCGTTATTGCCTTTTCTTGCTCCTCCGACAACGACCTTGCTGCTGCTGCTGCTCATCTTATCCGCCGCGAGCTGCCTCTCTTAACTCTCTCTCTCTCTTTCTCTATCGGACCTGGATAGGAGATATATATAACGACGCTTTGTGTCTTTAGGCGAGAATCGAAACAAGGAGGAGGAGGAAGCAGAAGGGGGATGGATGATGATATATAATAAAAACCCTCTCGAGATTTTTCACCCTCGAATTAGTTTTTTTTCTTTTTTCTTTTCTTCTCTTTTCCTCTTTTGTTTCTCTTTCCCAAACTGTGAAGCTGTATCAAATTTATTAATACGGTTAAAAAACCTGACCTTAATGCAATTAGTTCAAAATCAGATCACAAATTGTCCAATCATAGGCTAGACCTTGGCCTCATGCCTTTTATTTTAATGCAATTAGCTTCTTTTTAAAAAAAACTCATTTTGCAAAAAAAAATTGAAAAATTAATTTTTTTGAAAAAAAAAATTTGAAAACTTTTTTCGGAATTTTCTAAATTTAAAAATATTTATTATTAATATATTTTAAAATCTATGTTCATTAAATTTTCCTGAATACACATCTGATAGTTTATTTGTAAATACTGATCTATTTAAATTTTATGAAGATATTATACATATTCAATAATATTTTTCTAAAATTTTGGAAGATACTATACTTATTTGGGAAAGCATTCTTACAAATCTCATATATATATATATATATTCAAGAAAGTCTTCCTAAACCTTTTAAAAAATCATTTTTCAAGAAAAAAGTTCAAAAAAATAATGGAATTATCATTTGTCTATTTTTTTATATATTTGTAGAGAAGATTATTGGAGAAAAGATTTCACATCGAAAATATGAAAGTGACATTAGTAATATATAAGGAACTTGGGTGACTCCACTAATTGTCAATTGGTTTTAAGTGGAAGAAACTTAACATAGTATCAGAGCTGGCCCAATACCCCTGACCCTTTAATTCGGTCCGAACAGTGGCCCGATCAACCCATTAGCTGATGGCCCATAGAAGGCTCAGTTCTCCGAGATCGTTAGAAGATAAAGCATGATCTCGGAGGGGTATGATGGATTATGTGAGATCAATGGTTAGACCAACCATTATCTCGAGGGAGGGTATTGGAGAGAAGATCTCACATTGAAAATATGAAAGTGACATTAATAATATATAAAAATCTTGGGTGACTCCACTAATTGCCAATTGGTTTTAAGTGACGCCAAAAAACTTAACAAAGATGCATAATTGTTATTTACTTCTTTGAAGAAGTCTATTTTAATCATTTTAATCTTATTTTGAGAACACATTTGTTTTGGGTCTATCTGAGATCATTTCTAAATTAATGTTTTTATAAATTAATAAAATATAATAGCCAAGATATTATTAAATTTTGAGTTTTTTTTCAGATTGTTAATTGGCTGGCGTTCCAGGGTTTGGAAATTCTGTGGTTCAAGGGATCAGCAGACAAACAAACAAAACCCTAGTTGCAGGTTGAAACAATGACGATGATCTCCGATCTTCCCGTTAATTTGGTAGAGGAGATTCTATATTTGGTTCCTCTGAAAAATATGGGAGCAGTGCGATTAACTTGCAAAGAGTGGGATGCTCTATCCAAGAGTCAAAGCTTTTCAAAGATGCACATTGGTAAACTAAGCGCAGGTGAGTCTATGATGGCCGTCTTGATGGAATACAATCTACATCTCATGAGGGTCGTTCTTCCCGTCAATGAAGATCCACTTATACAGCGTATAGGTAAACTTAACAAACAAATTAAGATATCTAAAGTTTTCCACTGTGACGGATTATTGTTATGCGTCTTGAGAGAAGACAACACCAGGGCTATTGTTTGGAATCCGTACTGGGGACAAACAAGGTCGATAGAATATCCTTACCTCACAGAGGGACATGACATGTTCAGTCACGCTCTAGGATATGAGGACAAGGGTTCTTACCGTAGCTACAAATTCTTGACGTGTAGAGGTCAGTATCCAACCCAGTCTTCATGGTATGAGATTTACGATTTCGACTCTCGTTTATGGAAGACTCTTGATATCAGTTCACACTGGTGTAAACTGTATCGTCATCATGGCGTGTCTGTCAAGGGAAACACTTACTGGCCTGTTTCACAAATAAATAACCGACCTTACGGGCTTGAAGATCACATTATCTGTTTTGATTTTACAAGTGAGAGTTTTGGTCCGCTTCTGCGTCTGCCGTTTGACACAGCAGACACTTGGTATAGTGACGATGTGACTTTATCATGTGTTAGGGAAGAGAAGCTTGCAGTTTTATTTAGGCATGCCGAAGTTGGTGAGTTTAAGATATGGATTACTACTAAGATTGAGGTTGAAGAGGTCTTGTGGAGCAAGTTCTTGACAGTGGAAATGAAACCGGAATTTTACACTCTGACTTCAAATGATAGTTTCTTCATTGACGAAGAGAAGAAAGTTGCAATGGGTATTATGGGTTACTCCAAAACGTTCAAAATTATTGGAGAGGCTGGATACTTAAAAAAACTGGAACCCGTAGAGAGTCCAGGCATGGACAAAAACTATAGAGAAAATGCGTGTTCTTATTTTCCTAGTCTAGTGCAAATAAATCCAACCTGCTTCAGGACGTAAAAGGTAACAACAAAACATGTCGAGACTTGTCTCACTTGAAAACCGTAGTTGGGGTCTGGTGATCTGCAGGAGGGAAGGCAAATCAGAAATAGAAATGTGATGATTAGTCTTACATATGTGGTTTCAAGGGAACGTTTTTTTAAGATGCAACTTGTCTTTGTTAAGATTGATTATAAACGTTTTTTTTTAAATTCTCAAATATCTTTATTTAACTTATCGTAGGTTCAAGGGAATGGTTCATATAAAAAGATGTTAAAAAACAAAACAAATATAAACAAAGAAGTCTATATATTTGTTTCATGTGATGATCATTATAATCCGATTACAAACGAAGCAGAGCTTCTTTGTGTATCTTATAATTTTACTGCGTCGTTGACAAAAAAAAAACACTATAATCCTACTGCGTTAATATTTGAGCTTTAGAGATGCTGCTGTAACAACTAGCAAGCAAATCTATACACTTTTATTGAAAAGTTTTTGGCCTCTCTATTCTTCTTGGTCTCTTATTTATTTGCTGTTGTTGAGCCTCGTAACAACTAGCAAAGAGTTTATGTATCTTAAAGTCTTGTAATCTACGAATTCGACTGTGGTTTATGGTGGAATCTTGATGTTACTCCACAGTGGTGTATATCACTTCCTCAGTGTGGCGTGTCTCTCAAGTGAACCACTTACTGGCTTGCTTCACATAGGAGAACACAACACGATCTTGACTACGATCATATCGTCTGTTTTGATTTTACGAGTGAGACGTTTTGGCAGCTTCGTCGTCTGCCATCTGAGGCTTGGTTTGCTGGCTACGTGACTTTATCATGTGTGTTAGAGAAGAGAAGCTTTGCGGTTTTACTTAGGTTCCTCGTACACTTTGAATCTGGCATATGGGTTACAACTAAGCTTGAGTCTGAAGAAAAGGTGTCCTGGAGCAAAACTTGGATAAACCTTCCCATCTACTTAAACCTGAGAGTTTCTTCATTGACGAGGAGAAGAAAGTAACCATAGGTTCTGAAGAAGACCCTAGCAAAACACATGACGTGGTTGGATATCGACTGAATGCAAATATGTTCTCGGACTGGATAAATACATATTTTGTAGGCCACAAGTTGCGCTTTTGTTCCAAGCTTAGTGCACATCAAACAAGTTGACACTTAGGAATGCAGGAGGAGATATTGTCTCACTTAACAAAGCTTAGTTTATGTCTTTTCTTTAGATGACGTTGTTCTGGTATGTTCTTATTTACATTTTCCATCTCTTGGCTTGTGAGGGATGAAATTTATTAGACACTAATAAAGTGATTTACACTAAATCTTTTTTTTTATAACTCTGGTATCTCGGCAGCCACATTCCCAACTACACTAAATCTTTATTATGGCTAAACTTTTTGTTTTGATCAGCTTACTATGGCTAGAACTACTCTGAATAAAAAGGCTTGTGTTGAAATAACAACGAAATCTATCTCCTTGGTGAAAGTAACAATGATCATGAATACATTAAAAACAACCCCGCTAAGTCCCTTATCTTCGCTGAATCTTCAAGAGACACTATTCACTGAATCTTAAAGAGACATTAGCATCCAACCAAAAACGTAATGGTTATAGCGAGAAGAAGACTAACCAAATGGAGGGGTAGACTGTCTGAGTCACTACGAAGAATGAGATTAGAATGTTCAACAAGAATCCGTGGGAAAGCCATGAATACAGTGATCCATGTTCTAAGTGTTCCTTGTGACTCAGACAGTCTAAGTGTTCCTAGAGCCATGGATACAATGTCAGTGCTCCATCACTGTGTGATAACGCAATGATGGGTTACAGTCTTTTATCTCATGAGGGTCGTTCTCGTGGACAATGAAGATCCATTTATAGACTGTAATGGTAAACTTACTTGCCTAGACAAGATATCTCAAGTTTTCCACTGTGACGGTTTATTGTTATGTGTCTTGAAAGAAGACGATGCCAAGGTCATTGCTTGGAATCTATTAGCGTCGATCTAGGTATTCTCACCGCCCATGGGAATATGACAGGTTCAGTCACGCTCTTGGATACGAGGCAAGTTCTCATGAGATGTGAGGTATATATGTTCAGGCACTGGACACAAAAACATGTCATATATCTAAATTCCAATTCAGAATATTCAATTTTCATTGATCAAATTAATCTGAATGGAACACAAAAACTAATCGATCAAAAACCGAATAATAATTAATTTAGCTATCATAGTTAAATACTTTTGTAATATCGAAAATACCGAATCCGAACGTAAGTTAACACAAGAAGAAGAGAAACAAACAGAGAATGTAAGTTCTTAAACATAAACAGAGTGCTAGGTTTACTGGTTGGTTTGATTTCCGGTTTAGATAACATACTATTGTGTTCATTGTCTTTCCTCTTGTTCTTGATCTGTGTGCCGCAACTCTCAGTTCAACTTTTGTGAATCAAAAGTTAATACATTGAGACAATAAAGAAACACTTATAACTTGGAAGAAAAGTTACTACATGAACTTTCTCATAAAGAAAAACTAATCTGAACAAAAATTACATTGCGAAAAAGGGATAGAGACACATGAACGAAAAGAAGCACTTGTTTACAAGAGAAGATACAAATAAAGAGAGATAGAGAATCACAACTAGGCTTAACAAGCACATTCCTTATGTTTCATAGGAACACTTTAACTTTTCGTTATTTTTTTTAACTTTACTTACATGTTCTCTCTGTTGTTGTTCGATTCAGTACAACAACAACAGTTAAAAGGACACTCACTAGCTTTAAAAGACAACATTCTCCATTACAAGCGTTGAATAAATAGATAAAACATTGTTTACACTCACTTCTAGTGAGAACCTTTGATGTAAGATAATCTTCATATGTCATTATAATCAAAATCTCTTTTTCACCAAATACCCATCTCATATTTTCATCTTTATTTACTATTTATGAGATGAAATCGTTAGAAAGAAGTTTGAATTTTTCCCACCGAAAAAAGGACCTACGTAAATATTTTCATGTAGAATATAAGTTTGATCTGTAAATACCTTTTCCTCTTTATGGTGTTTACTCTTGCTTGACGATTCTAGCTTCCTAGTTTCTCCTTTCTCAAGTTTTCTTATATTCTCTCATTCATGTCTTCGCGTCCCTTCTCTCTCCCATCCCAAGAAATCTTTGATTCTATGATTCTCCCTTTTCTCTTCATCTTTATACCTGAGAGGGAACTTCTTCGCCAACCATTCTATCTTTCCTCTCCCATATCCCAAAACAACCTGACAAGTCTCTCTCTCTTTTTCTCTCTCAAAAGCGTCAACTAACAAGAAAGAAATGGCTCATCGTATAGCTCCTTGCTGCTTCCAGATCATGCTTCTATGGCTTCTTATCACTTCACGTAATCTCTCTGCGACTGATACAACATTAGAGTATAAGCTGCTCGTTTTTTTTTTCTTGCACATTTTAAAATGCAACGAACTAACCTGATTTTTTTTAATCTGATGATTGGTTTGGTTTCAGCTCTAGATGTTATAGCTCAGGGAGGAGAAGGTGATATACCAGTAGTTAATCCTACATCTCCAGGTGGTGATACCACCACACCAACCATAACCCAACCATCACCGCCAACCTCAACATTCCCAGGTCCAGCAACCGGTGGCTATCCACCACTAGATGGTACAACACCACCAACGGGTGGTGGCTATCCACCACTTGATGGCACCACTCCAACCGGTGGTTACCCACCACTTGATGGTACTACACCACCAGTTGGTGGTGGTGGTGGTGCACCTGGAGGAGGCGGAGGTGGTGACACTGGTGCAGGTGGTGGTGACACTGGTGCGGGTGGTGGTGGTGGTGCACCTGGTGGAGGAGGCGGTGGTGGTGACACTGGTGCAGGTGGTGGTGGTGGTGCACCTGGTGGAGGAGGCGGTGGTGACACTGGTGGAGGCGGTGGTGGTGCTGCACCTGGTGGAGGCGGTGGTGGTGATAATGGTGGTAGTGGAGGAGGCGGAGGTCAGTGGTGTATAGCGAAGGCAACTGCTTCTACAACATCATTACAAGTGGCTTTGGATTACGCTTGTGGGTATGGAGGAGCTGATTGTGGCCAGATCCAACAAGGTGCAAGCTGTTACGAGCCAAACACTATTCGTGATCATGCTTCTTTTGCTTTCAATAGTTATTACCAGAAGCATCCTGGTTCAGACAGCTGCAATTTTGGAGGGGCTGCACAGCTTACCAGCGCAGATCCAAGTAAGACACTTTTAACCTTTTGTCTACAAATCTACAAATATTTAATTATAAGATCCAGATGAAAGTCTAAATAATTAGTTACCGGAATACTAGCAGCCCATATACACTGCTTTTTTTCTTTGCTGCCTCCATGTATTTAGCTATTTGAGACCTCTACAAGACTAGAAATTGTGTTGAGTGTCTAGATTAAGTTCAAGAACCTAGAAATACTATCCCCGCCATTTCACCATATGATTCTAATGTATTAAAGAGCTCAATAACAACTAGTGTTTTCACCTGTATACGCAAAATATAAAATTCGAGTGTGGTACTCAAATCTGCTCTTACACTGCTCCAGGTAAAGGAAGCTGTCGCTTCCCATCATCATCAGGAACTGTCAGGTATGCTTCTCTTCCGGTAAATTAACGTCTTAACCTGCCAAACAAATTGAGAAAATAACAGTCACTTCTATTTGCCAAATGCAGCACAAGCCCGCCAAGTCAACCAAGTCCACCAGATTCTTATCCACCACCTTCTACTCCTACATATCCACCCCCAATAACAACTCCACCTACAGGCATACCTGGTTCTGGACCACCCTACGGCGTGGCAGAGCCAACAGGGCTTCCAAGTTCAGCAACTCATGTGTCACATAGCTTCCTCCCAATAGTTACAGCGGTTGGCATACTAGTGCCACTGCTCAGGCAAACTTATATTTAAACCGACAAAGGGTTTCAGGGTTTCAATCATCCTCTGCAAATTACAAGGCTTGTTTCCTACAAACACACCATCACGATAGTATGGAGTTGAAGAAAGCAGCCGTGATCAGAAAGAAGATTTTAATCCAAGACCTTACACACATCATCTGTTCTCTTGCTATAGTTCATAATGGGGAGTATATTTATTTAGTAGGAGATATTATAAAATCAATGGGCTTAGGTTATATACATTCTTGTAGACACGTTAAGCATAATGTATCATCTCTTTTACAGTTATAGAGAATAAAAAAACTTAGGGAGCGGTTAAAAACACACACACACATAAGAAAAGGGAAAGATGTACAAAATATAAAATGAACTTTTCAACAAGTACTTACATACCTGCAAGCATTCCAAAACGGGTAGGCACACCAACGATGGAGAGGCAAGCTCCACCTACCTGCATCGTTTTAAAGCAGCATCACAATATCCATAACAGTGCCTTCCTTCTCAACGGGAGTTTTCAACCTCCAAACAAGTTCATTGTGGAATCATTTACGATTAAAAGACCAAATATGTTGCCAGCTAATAGCGCTAAATATAAGCATTCTCATACACAGCGGATAAACATAAGCACATTGAGTTGATTAACATTAAGTAAATAAATACAGCCCATTATTTCTCGTCTCTTCGTAGACATCGTTACAGTGATTTACAGATGAGAGTCACACGAGTATAGTTATATCAAGAAAAGGACAGATACAACTGTGACACCAATAATGCCTAAAGTGGCGACAACTGAGCCCTGATCAAACGCTTTCTGCAAGCTGCCTGCTCGTGAGAAATGCTGAAAAGCCAGGAAACAAGATACTGCCAAAGAAATGAGAGCCCCTTCTTGCTTCCCTCTGCACACACAAGGATAGAAGAGGCAATGAGTCTCGACTAAAGAAAAGGAAACCCTGATCTCATAAAACATAAAATTCCCTAAAACTCCAACCTTATGCTCATAACTTGATATGGCGCCACAATCGCCAAGAGTAATGCAATGAATGGGAGTTCAAGTTCACCTATTAAAAAATAAAGAACAATTACAAGCAGATAAAGACAGGGATGAACTTCTGCAACTTTAAGAGCTGACGAGTAAGAACTGCCAGTAAAACGCAGCTGAACAAAACAAAACCACATGAAGATGAAAAAAAGACCTGGAAAAGCGAAGAAAAGTCGAGCAAGAAGCGCCACAAATGCTGTCCAGATTCCATATTCACCCCTGCAAAACCAAATGCAAAAGTTTAATATACACTTCAAGATGAGCAGTCCAAGCAAACCAATTTCTCTCAACGAGAATAAGAAAAGGAGTGGACATACATAACAAAAGCCACAAGCGTAATGAAAAGGTAGTCAAGTTATACTCATTTTAGAAAGAGCCTTGCTTACTTAGCCCAGGAGATAAGGCCTGATGGTGCGGTTAGAGCAAATAGCGGAACAACAAAGGACTTGTGGATACCTGTACCCCTTGCAAGCATCAATGCACTGCCAACAAAAAAAAACACCAATTCAGTATATATATATATATATAGCAATTGAAAACATTATGATGTTGACATTTACAGACTTAGCTATCACAATTCACACCAACACATGATCTCTCAAAGCAATCAAACGAACAGATTCATCAAGCTTGAATCATGTACACTACTATTATCACTCAATTTCAAGCCAATCCATTTCGTGAGAACCTACACGCAAGAGATTGCTGATATCCACTGTAGATTATGAACAGACATCGGAGCAGCATAGCAGACCACACTCGATCCTCTCTTTCTCTGCTTCTCAGCTTTCGTATACACAGTGGCGGCGGTTCGTTGACGATCTAACGATACTCTGCCAACATTCATAACGAGAAACATCACACAAAGGGAAAATTCAAATCAACTGATTGAGAAATCGGAATCGCACATTTTACCTTAGCGGATTGAAGCAAACAGCACTCGTACGGTGAGCTAGAACGGAGAGACCTGAGGAACGAGGCCGGAGTTTAAGAGAGAGAAACGGTTTCTGGTGGTGGAGAGAGACGATCCGGGACGACGATGAGATACAGAGACTCGCCATGTGTAAATTTTCTTTAGAGACGGTGGTGAGTTGGGAGAAAGATGACGGAGTGAACTTTCCGTTAAATCGTATTATTACGTGCAATAAGTAGCCGCCGCGTGGACGGTTTAGGATTTTTCGCAACTTGTGGGACCCGGGCTTGCACGTACTTGGTAGCCACGTGGACGGTGTAGCTTTTCTCGCACGTGCCGTAAAGGTGGGGGCCCGAGTTACACGTGATTGGGGAAAACGAAAGCCTTTTTTCAATTATTCAAAAGAATCTTGAATCTCCACCGTTGGCATCAACTCGAAATATCCAATCTATCCACGGAGGATGCCACGTCAGCATTAAAATATGAATTTCATGTCGGCATGCACCACACGCCACATTTGGGCATGACAAAGCTTCCGTGTTGATAAGATCTTCATCTTCTTGGGAAAATGGGAAAATACATACAGAAATTAATATTTTTACGAGATTATATAGAATGTTGAACGCAAGAGTACTCTTTGGTCACTTACTGTACAAATTGCCAAAGCTTTTAATAAATAAAAGCAACAAGAGTCACAGAGAGAAAGTTACAACATCATACCCACATAAAAGTCCGAGTATTCATGGCTTTTTCTTAATATACACAATGCTCCATGGAACCAAAAACAAAAACATGAAGAGAAAAAAGAAGAAACAGAGTAGAGTTTGATAGATACTCTCCAGCTGCAGCAGCATTTAAAACCTGCAATTCGCAAAACACATTTTTGCAGGCTCCTGCATCAGTTAAACTCTGCCTTTCACCCATTATGTACGGTCGTTAAATATTAGTTCTTGTAAATAAAAAAAACACACAGCCATGATCACAACACCGAGTCTTCTTCACTCTTGGGTCAGCTCTTTTCTCTACCATCCTCGTCATCATCATCATTAACCTCAGAGTCAAAGAAATCCCCATTCTTAGTTTCCTTAACAATCACCTGTAGACCGAAAGCAATCAAAACCATGTATCAGTAACGCTAGTATTGACTTCCTTCTCGATCATTTAGATCTATGTCGTTTCAGACCAAAGAGTAATAATGTATTTTATTTTTCAAGCAGGCCTTACCTGTTCAGCAGAGTCTGAGTTGTTAGGTGTGTCGAAGATGATTGGACGGCAACGCATGTCTTCATTCATCAAGCTTGAGTTCTGAAAATGGGCTATAAGTGCAGTTTTGCCTTGTATCCTAGCGTATGCCAACGAGGCCACTTTCTCACTGTTGAACTTCTCCCACTTCTTCCCGTTAAACGCCTGCACATTAAGCATGTTATATGTTAAATTTTATCTTCTGTCTTAACTGAATTTAATAGTATCTTAGGAGGAAAGCAGAGAGAAAAGGAGACCTCGTAAAATGGAATGATGAGTTCTGGAGAGAGCATGTTGATGAATGCATATCCAACGTTGCACTTGTTCTGCAAAACCAAAAAGATTAATCAAATGCTTGTTCTATAAGTTAGTGAACTCCTTACTGAATCCCTTTCTATATACCTTAAAATCAATGGGCAAGTAGAGAAAGTTGTAAGTGCCTTGGTTCTTTTCATCAATCGCCGCTAGCAACATCTTCGAGGTGTATCTGTTTGATAAAACAAAAGGTATATTCTGAGTAAGTATAAGTAACGGTAAAGACTAAAGAAAAAGAAAAGAGCTTTTACTTGTTTGGAATGTTCTTAATCATCAAGGTAGTCCTAGAATCATCTCCATTCATAATCTTCTCCAAATCAAGCTGAAACTGCTTCCTGCTCTCAACCTGGCTCGAACTGTTCTCCACTCGACGGGACCTTCCATTCTCATACAATCCATCAACACCAGATGGGAACCGTCCAGGGTTCAGACCGCTGCTCAAGAACATGGGGCTGAACCTCGGTGAAGACATCATTCTATAACTTGAGAAACCGTTCTCAGCCATGCTTCCAGGGTTCATAATCCCATGATTAGCCATTCTCGACGGACCGTTGAGAACACCACCCATCCCACTCGTTCCTTGAAGACCACCAACAGAGTTCATGAACATACTGTCCTTTGAAGACTCCGGGAAGAATCCAAAATGTTTCTCTAGAGGAACATTCGACGGTGCAGATCCAACGTGGAGATGATGATGATGATGAGGATGATGAGGATGGTGGCTGCGGTTTTGAGATTGATGCTGATGGAGAAACGGAACAGACCGGTCTACACGAGCTGAGGAGAAGGGAATCCCAGTGGATGATGTTGACCAA